>JAQPPZ010003852.1:0-109437 GCA_028583015.1 Wollemia nobilis | reverse complement strand
ATATTAAATCATGCGATACTTGTCAAAGGGTAGGAAATCTAGTGAAGAGGGAATTTATGCCTTTGCATCCATCATAACCCCAAGAACTATTTGAAAGGTGGGGATTGGACTTCATCAGACTATTGAAGACATATCATAGAAGGAAGTGTAGATACATCATAGTAGCAATGGAATACTTGATAAAATAGATCGAAGCGAGAGCATTACCTGATAACTTAGCTAAAAGTACAATGAGATTCCTATACGAGTAGGTAATCACAATATTTGGTATTCCACTATAGATCACAAGTGATCAAGGAGGAAACTTTGTCAATGAAATCATCAAAATGCTGACAAAAGAGTTCAAAAATTTTGCACTCATTGTCTAGTCCGTACTATCCCAGAGTAAATAGGTAGGCGAAAGCAACAAATAAAGTCCTAGTATCTACTCTGTATAAAACTTGTTGTTGGTTTAAAAGTTGTTCATCATAGGAGAAGCTTGACATGGGACTTGCATGCTTATTTGCAAAAGGGGAGGAGACAAGACCTACCATAGAATAGTAGGATTTGGCACCTCGACCTAGAGAAAGAAGATGATTGCGAGTGCATGTTAGATTTGTGGATGGGACCGAACGTGTAATAGAGGAAGATGAAGAATGGATTCCTCCAAATGAAAGAGGAAATCTAGATATAGTATTGTTACCCATAAATAGGGGAAGGCAAGAAGAAGCAACCCAAGTAAATAGGAATGTGATGTAGCATCAGGTGGAGCATAGAGAATTTTCCCAATAAGATGAAGGACGAAGAAGGATACGGTTAATAGTACGATATGATGATAGAGTTGACACTTTTGAAATGGAAGTTCCAAAGGAGAATAGGAACAAGACCATAGATGAAGAATTGGTTGGAATTACTCCATTAGCTCATATATGGCTATTACAATAGAGAATGTGACTACAGACTCAAAAATTATAGGAAGAATATGAGATGTTACAAGGTCATAATGCAAGTTTGAGAGAAAAAACCATCCAAGAATTGGATAGTACAATACGAAGGCTAGATGAACAAAGAAAAACTAGGCTATAGAAGCTAGAAGAGGAACCAGAGGATAATGAGGGGATAAATTCAAGGAGTGGTATAAGAAATGATGGTGCAATCACAAGTTCATAGGTACCACCAAGTGATCTACCAATGATGAATGAAGATGCAGAGATGCTATGGCGAGATATTAAGGAAGCAACCACATCACCTGAATCACAAGGTAATGCATGATTGTATTTGAGTGACTCCAATGATGAAGGAATACCTTGGCTAGTAAGGGAACCTAGCATAGAAAGTAGTGATGATGACAATTTCCCAAGGAATCCCTAGAATCCTTGAGATAACCGTGATCCACTAGCATGTACAACAACACATCGACAACTAGGAAGATCACGAGAGCATCAAACCAACCTTGATCCGTAATCATATATAATAGCTCATCAATATTTTTGAATACAAAGGAGAGAAGTAAGAATATTAGAGAGACTAGTGAACTTGCCAACAAATTGGGTGGAATAGAGAGAAGATAATCAAAATGATTCAAGTTCTAAGATAGATTTCTTCAATGCATATAGAGAAGTTTTAGAAACTTCATCTCCACAAATATTCTTCAAGGAAATAATATGGAGATGTCACTTAGCACATGCAAAACATAGAATCAAACAATGTGACAATTGTCATCAAGTACAAGATGAAGTAGAAATCCACTAGCTAAAATTGAATTGGTAGAGATAACTCCTGATAATCAAGCAATGGGAGGAAGGAATAGACAAGGACCCCTTAGGCTTTATCCAAGAAGGGGAGGAGGTATTTGACCATGGAATGAGAAAGGACAAGGTGATGTTACAATTAGAGGAGCAAGAGGACAAGGAAGGTTTTGACCATCTACTCCTAGATGGACAAGAGATACACCTTTAGCTTGTTTGAACTGGACAAGGAATCTACAGGGTTTATCATGGACGAGAAGGATTGTACCTAACCCCACAAGGTAGTATCCATTAGGATGACCACCACTAATCTAATGAGGACCTCAAAGAGTGGTAGGTGGTAGAGGATTACTTCAAAGGGAGGAATCACCACTGGTGCAAATAAGACTAATGTCAAGAGGAATAGGATGGGGGAGACACTCGCATGGTAGAGGCCTTGCTAGTAGAGGAAGAGTGTATTTTGCATATGGAAGAAACCAGGGAAAACATAGGATCTGATCACAAAGTCTAGAGCAAGAATTGATTTGAGGAGATAGGTGGAGAAGTTGCTCGAATGATAGTAGAGTAGTAAGGACACTACAACCAAGAGATCAATCACCTGCACGATAAGAGAAAATGACACTAGGTGAAGATACTCCAGCTTGCAATTGTACAATCCCAAATTGTACACATGGTACTGGAAGACTAGGGAACTTGGTAACATCACAAGTGGAGATGAATCGACTTAGAGAACAAATGGCACCAGGTGACACAACCACTCAGAATGTCACGGTCGAACCTCCAAGAGAAGAATCAGATGGGATTGTACAAGTGAATTTCACTATGCTATTTACACGATGGTAAGTGTAAATGGGTTAGGAAATGAAAAAATTAAAAATAAATTAAAAATAAATAAAATGCCTTAAATTGTGAAAATCCCTTGGGACACAATTAATAAGGAAGTGGGTTGAAAATCAGAAATGGTTACCTCTTCAAAGAGAGAGAAAATTAGAAAACTTCTCTAAGTGACAGATCATACAAGTCAAATTTAAAAACTAAAAAAGCACAAGTGAGAGATCGTACAAGAAAATTTGAGAAAATACATGCAAAATCATACAAGAAGGCATGTTGTATGATTTGGATCGTACCATGTATTATTATGAGCACAATTGTATGATTTTCAACCATCACATTTAATGTTTGCATGTGTGGAATGATGTGTTGTCAGAAAAGCATAGGAAAAAAGTTAAAAATCGCATGAAAAAGTGATGAGTCGTCAATCATTTGGGAAAGGAAGATGAAAAGGCATGCAAAGTGGTGCAATTGAAAATTTGGAGTGGTTAGGGTTTGAAGACAATTTAAATACAAGGCTCACCCTAGAACTTTTTAAAACCGTACAAAGAGGAATTTAAAATTTTCAAAAGGATGAAAGTGAAAAGTGTGCAACTAAATGGATATGACTACATGGGCATTAAAATTCATCAGTAAACTACAATAATTCATGACCAATTTTTAAATTCACACCAGGGAGACTTTTCGCATTCGAAGAAATCGAATCAAAGAAGAAAAAATAAGGGTTTGACTCCATTGAAAGAAAATTTTGAATTCAGCCAAAGAGAAATGAGGGTTTGTAGTAGAAGACATCCAAATACAAATCATATTGTTGAAAAACATACATCGAGGTTCAAAAAATTATGGATTGGATCTGAAGTAGAGAAATTACAAGAAAAGAGATGATTACAAACCCTAATCTGGTGAAAGCAGTCAAAAATAATTTGGAGAAGATAGAGGGAAGGGAGGAGAAGATCGTAAAGTCATGTTGAACAACCAAGAAATTTTGTTTTTGGGGATAAATTGTGCCAAGTGTGGAAAATTTGAAAAATTGCTCCCGAAAGGCATTGAAAAGATAGATCGAGGTATTTTGGCAACTGGGTCAGAGAGAAATCCTAGAATAAAAGTGGAAAACATGATTTTTAGGTGAACAAGGGTTTCAAGGGATGTACTATATGATTTGGAGGCACATTGTACGGTCTTAGAAAATACATTGTGCGATTTTGGGTAATTTTTGGGCTGTTTTAAGCTATTTTGAGAAAATCGTATGAAATTGTATGGAAGTGTACAGATTTTGTGAGGGGAAGTAGCTAGATAGGGATATTTTATGGAGTGGTACAATACTATATGATTTTAGGTTGCAGTTGTATGATTTGCAAAAGATTGAATAGTTTGAAGATTGAACAGTTGTATGATCTAGAGGTAACTGATTAGGAAACCATACAAGAGCAAGTTGGAAAATATACTGTATGATTTACAGTAGATTGTATTATTTTTGGAACACTTCTAGTTGAATAATTGGTGATGTTCTAGTAGCAAGACAACCGAAAGCATGGCAAGAAAATTATTTTAACCGAAGAGTTTGGACACCGATTAAGAAGAATTATAGCTAATAGGGTGGAATGGTCACCAGGACCCCTGCACGAGAGAGAGTCACATCCACAACAATACCAAGGGTGATAGTTTTAGTCTTGTAGTTGGCATGGTACTCATCCTTGGAGAAGAGGAGGATACAAGCCATGGATAGGGAAAAGGTACTGGAGGGCTGATCTAAGGAGGACACCACCAAGATACTGAGAGGAGGAGATGGCACAAGAGAGGATACCGAAGAGGGAATTGAGGAGTGAAGTGCATTTTATTGATACAGATGAGGATCTGAGTAGCAAACATGAGGAAGGTCAGGTCAAGATAACAAATATATCATTCATACAACATGGAGAAGAGACATGTAGGAAGTAGTGGAATAGCAATGAAAACAAGAACCACCCATGAAGAAAATAGTTCAAGGAGGCTGGTGTAGCTATAATAGTGCAAGTTCCACCACACTAGAAGACATTATTCTATAACTATATGTTGTAGATGGTTCAGGCATATAATATTGCAACCAGAATTGCCTATGTCATTATGGGCAAGAGGTTGGTGAAAGTAGAAATCATGGTAGAGGAATTCAAGAAAACATTTGGACTACTAGCATATGGCATGGAGTTAGTTAAGAAGTTGGTTGATATTATTGATACACATTGTATCATCACTTCACTAAACAATGTAAAATCACCAACTGATGTGAAGGTCTCGTGTGTAGGGACACGAGGAATTAAACAAAGCCAGTTGAAAGGGAAATATTGGTTGTGTGCTATGAATACTATGATGGCAAGATTGTCAAGAGATACATGAGCTACAAAGATGCCAATATATATGGCTCAGTATGTAGAAGGTATCACCAAAGGAATCAAGTGTGATTGGGGTACTTATTAAGAGAAAAGTATGCATGAAGTACTGACAAAGAGACCGAAGAATTTTGGGATGACTTTCCATGCCATTGGATTGTTGTTAAATGCTATTACAGAGAAGGGAATCCACTTTCTAGGTTTGAAATAACCTAGGGATGTTAAGGTAGGACAACCAACTATTTTGAGGTGGGAAAAATTAGTACCAGTTTAAAAGGAGACTCTAAATAAGTCTCGAATAAATAAATACCATAAGGCTAGTAGAGTACAAGAGGAAACTTCCTTCGATGATGAGGATGTACACCATCGAAGGAAAAGGCAAGCTACTAGAGCTTGGGGGAAGCTCTAGCCAAAACATGGAATAGGAGAAAGAATGAACTCATATAGAGGGGGAACTATGGAGGTTGCAAACAAGTTATCTCTTGGAGGTACCACAGTTCACAAAGATTGAAACATAAGAGGATGTGCAAGGAGTAGAAGACAAGGTGGAACATTTATTATCTCATATAGGTAATGCCATAGCTAGTGCCAAATTATAGTTTTGCATTGGACACATAGGAGAGTTGAAGCTATGTGAGGAACAAGTGTTTCTCGAGTTGAAGAAGATAAAATAATGGGTGAAAGATGAGGAGCATACAAGGAGAATTGCAGATATTCATGTACAACACCCATGGAATTTACCCAGAGAAGAGGTAACCATAATTTCAGGAAGAGAAGACTTGCCAGATGGGATGAGAACCAATTACAGGCATCATATGAGCGTGTACCTGGATAGAGACAATTATCTGACTTGTCCCATGAATACAATAGAGTTAGAATATAAGAAGGTTACTATAGGATTGGCTCACTCTAAGGAAGATGAACTTGCTAACACATTGGATAGAGTGGTTGAGCATAGGATTGGAATAGATCTATCATCTCAAGGAAGCTCAGAAAGAGGAGACTGAGGCCACTCAAAAAGAAATTATTGAAATGGAGGAAGAATTGCAAAAGATTAAAGCTATTATAGAAGAGAAATTTAAGATATTGGAAGAAGAATTAGGTACTAGGGTTGATTTTGAGGCCAAAATTAGTTCGCTTGAAGAGGATAAGCGACAGGTCTCACAAAAAACATAAGACAAGATCAAGGATTTGGAGGCTAAACTCAAAGCAAAGGATGAACATATGAAAACGTAGTTGGCCAAGAAATATGAGAAAATGGTGACACAGGCTAAGAAGATAGAAGAGCTCACACAGGACAATAAAATATATAATGATATGGTCCTAGAGAAGCAAGTGCAATTGAGTGCTAAAGAAGATATTGTTCATGCTTTAGAGGTAAATATTCATCACCATATGTAGACCATTAAAGATAAGAATGAAGAACTAGAAGTAGCAACTCAAACATAAGCACATTTGTAGTAGAAGTTGAAGAAGAGTGTCACTGATTGTGAAAATCAATTGAGGAAACTCCTTAAGACTGCCAAAGAGAAAGCCAATTACCATGGGTTGAAAGCAGTAGAAATGGGTAACTATAAAGCCAAGTTGAATAACCAATGTGCAATTATTCAAATCCAAGTGGAAAACTTGAAATTTGTAGTCATGGATTATGAGGTGTAGCAAAAACATAAATATGAGTAGGCAAGGACACCAAATAAAGTAAAGGGGAGGGCAGATGTAGGTAGCATATCCATCTCCTAAAAGAAGTGATAAATGGATTTTCCCAAGTTTGATAGTTTTGACAAGTTTTGTAAATCATACAGGTAGGAGTAAACCATACAACTAGAATGGTAAACCATACAAGGTGAAGGTAAACCATACAAAGTGCAATGAAATAACATGAAATGTATGGGAAATGTAATTTTAAGTTATAATTGCGTATGATTTTTATAATTAAGGTGTTAGACTTAGTAAAAGTCTTAATTAATGTATTTCATTATGCATGGGCAGTTGTGAATAATGAATTGACTTAGGAACCACTTTGGAATAGCCTGGGAAACATTATATAAGGCCCAATTTTCAATTTTGTTAGTTTGGTTATAGTCTGGTTACATTCTGGTTATGATATGTTGATATATTATGGTTAATCTAAGGATACTCTAAGTTTTGGTTGTGAAGTGTTATTGTATAACTATGATTTCTTATTAATAATATAATTGAGCATAGTTTATGGTTTCTCTCACGTATTGTACGATCATTGAATGGTTGAATATCATTTACCAGTTTATCTCTATTGCATGTACTTCTTTGTGATTGTTTTAGCTATTTTATGTATTGCTATGGAAGAATTAGATTAAACCAGCACTGGTGAACCCTATTGGGATGATATGTGATGATGATAATATCAAGGGAGATGTATTTAACACTGTTGTATTATTTTTGGGTGTTGCCATTGGATATAGAACTCTCTCAAGCCCCATTGATAAGTTTTGCATGTTACTAGAAAATGATTAATTACCATATTAAATTCTTACAAAACTTATCTAAGAGATATTGGCCCAAAATAATATCCAATTTTCACTTGGATGTACCTTCGTTTCATACAAATAATACACCAATTTTTTTACAAATTGTACAGAGGATATTTACCCGATTTGGTAGTTTATGCGATCGAAGGGAATTTATCCGATTTGGCAACATTGGGAAATCAACTTGTTTAGTTATAAAATTATGTATGACAACTTGAAAAAACAAATTTGAAGGATTGAATAAGTGTGAAATTGTACAATCTCTATCACTATATTATTTGGGATCATACAGTGGTAATATTTGGGTTTCTTACAAGCTAATTAGTTGTCACATAGTGCTAGTTGTATAGATTATATGATGGTATGATTTGGTCCATCGATTGGGAATAGAAAAGTGATCATCTTAAGCCTTAGAAACCACCTCCCCACTGGGAATACTACACCCCTATGCTATGGTGGGATTGTATGGCATGTGGGATATGTGTGAGATGCATGTAAATCATGCTTACATATCTGTGTTGTGCGAGAGGTGGGATACTAATAGGAACACCTTCCATATCCTGATAGGGGAGATGATAATTATGTTGGAGGACATATAACACATCTATAAATTATATATATAAGGAAACATGGTGATGATGATCGAGTGAGATGCATTAGATGTCATCTTGTAGAGGGTATTTGGAGATAGATGGGTTGGTGTGAGGCTAAAGGGTGGGGTGTATTATACGAAGTGTTGGTAGGATGACATTTTGTCCAAACGACATGCAATGGCGATGCTAATGATAGTAAGCCATAACTTACCAGATACTTCAAGGGTGAAATTACCCTAAAATATGATGGGGATGATATGTGATATGGTGGAGCAAAATATAGTGTATGTGTGGGCTTCAACATTACTAGTGTAGGTCTATAGAGAGCTTCATGGAGTAGTGAGGATAAAGCGGACATGTATCAACTTTAGTCCTCTACTATAGGTGTGGGTGTGGGAGCATATTATGATATTGCAACCATCATTGCTTTCGCATGATGCACATACACTAGATGACCACGATGTGCCCTTCGTGATGACATGGAGGACTGATATGGAGAAGAAGATCAAAAGGGATCGAGAGGGTGATTTGATGCACTACCATGTTTAGCTAGGGTAGTTGAAGATGACTAACATCAGATGGAGGCCATGGTGAGGGATATTGAGTTGGGTAGAGGATGTAGTGCAACTCATCTGCATTAGATGGGGGTGATGTATGGTGGGGAAGTACCTATGGTAGGTTGAGTATTTTCCATACTCATGGGTATTATGATAGTTTAGATTGTAGCTGGGAGGACTGGATCTACCCATGGTGATTTACAGGGTGTTAGGTGATATAGGACCAGAGCTAGTAGTGCCACCACTAGATTTAACATCTGATGAGTTGATTGTTATTTTTGATATGGATAATATTGATACCACACTAGAGTATGATGTATGGTGGGTGAGGCAATAGTGGGAGCCTATGATAGGAGTGGTTGATGGATGGGGTGAGATAGCAAGAACATTTCTAGGTGGGATGAGAGCAGCATTGCCAAGGCATGCAGGAGGATATGCGATGACTGGAGTGTCCCAGGATGAGGGGTCACCCAAGCCTAATGAGGAGGAGGAGGTGGAGTTAGATCAATTTATTAGGTGGGTGAAGCCATGATGAGATAATCATGATATATTGGTGAGTGATAGTGGGTTGGGTTATCCATTAGATAGTGAGGGGTTGGTGACTAAGGGTACAATAGCAATGGAGGATGTGCTCATTATGGAGGTTGATGAGGAGATGATGGAGGATGTGGGTGTAGTGGTGATGGATGAGTCATCCATGATGGAGGAGGATGATGTTGGTGGAGATACTACATTAGAGCCTATGGCTTTTTATTTCTTGATAGGGATATAGGAGATGATAGCAACACAAGAGGATACTAGGAAGCTATGAGCGTAGCTAAATAAGTTGAAGGATTAGTTATTAGATACGAAGTGGGACTAGGTAGCAGATCACACAAAGGTTGAGGAGGAGAAGGGTGTAGTGGAGATAGATCTCATGGTCACCTTAAGGTAATGATATGAGGTGAGGGTGAGCTTGGATTAGGTAGCCCTTGAGAGGGATGCATTAACTAATGAGTGGGATGCAATGATAGTGGAGAGGGATGAGATGAGAGTGCAGGTGGATTAGTTGTCTAGCAAAAGAGATGCACTCATTGGTGAGTTGGATGCTACAAGGGTTGAGTGGGATGAGATGATCAAGTCAATCGAGAGGTTGTAGTAGCTATTGGATGCATTGAGAATGGAGGTGGAGGCCATGAAGGCCAACCATGTAGCAAGGGTAGGGAAGCTAGAGCAGTGAGCTCACTATATGGAGGTTGTAGGGGGGTAGGTGGCTATATAGATCAAGGGATTAAGGGTAATGGTTCCACTATTGGAGCAGGAACAAGTGCATATCAATGGTCTATGAGCCAAGGTGGAGCGTTTGTAGTAGGTAAACACAAGAGTGGTAGCAACCAAGAGTTGATGATGTGTGAATTGGTGATACCAATCTATTTGGGGTCAGTATCAAAATCATAGACTCAATATTGATGGAGCCAGTATAGTACACTCTTTGTAGTGGGAAGGAACTAGTAGATGGCAGTACCTATATCCTTATAGGTAGTGGGAGTGGGTCCAAAGGTGATGATGGAGGCACCAATAGCATAGGATAATAGTGATGTGTAGTGAGCCCTAGGTGTGACGGAGAGGGTGACGATTGGAGGAGGGGAGTGGGAAGACTCCCATATGACAAAAATCATGATATAGATATGGGGTGCTAGTGGAAAGACTACCCATAATTTTTTATGATGGGGATAGACATGATATATACATGTAGTGAGGTACCCACAAGGGTACACACTTTATTGTAGTCGAATGGCATTTTTGATAGATATGTACATGATATGGACATGTGGTGATATACCAGCAAGGGTACACATTTTATTGTATCTTGATGTATTTTTTAAGATATATATATGACATTCTACGGTGTTACATGAGATTGCATGTATTTGTGTGTTTATATCTTCTTTGATTGCATATGTTTGTGAATTATTTGATTGTAATAGAGCATAGATGTATGAATTAATATATGTATAGAATGTGATAGAGGTAGATATGTATGAAATGAATGTAGGATATGCACATGCGAACTAAAGTGCTAAGGAATTTGTGATGCGTATGTACTACATGAAAATGTAGATGGATGCAAGCATTGCTTAAAGAAAGCATTTGTATCTTTGCAAAATCATATAGTGTAATCCATTCCATTTTTTCAAAGAATTTGGATATGAATATATCTTTGAAAAGCTTCGAATGTGAAAGTTTAAGTAATCAAGCCCATTGAATAACTAAGCAAAATTTCTTGGACAAATCTTTGCTATCTTGGTAAATAAGACCTCAAGCATTGATCAGTGTGTTTATAGTGAAGTTCTTTTGACCAATTTAAAAAGAGGATGGTTTCAATTGATTTTTAACTTAGCCTATAAGCTAGCTCATCCACAAGCGCACAGTGGTCGCTAATGTGACAAACACATTTCCACTTGTAAGGCATACTCCATTTCCATTCAAGAATATATAGCTTCAATGGAGATCTACCCCATGATTTTCAATATGAACCTAAGGACCTCAAGGATTCAAGTTGTGTGACTGATAGTACTCTTTTGAATTTTGTTCCATTTATAGTACTCTTTTTGGGGCATTGAATTTTGTTTTTTTCCCACTTTCTCTCCTTTTTTTTGTATTTTGTCTTTGTGTCGACCCTCTAGGTTTGATTTAGATCATGCAAATGATAGGATGAACGAGGTGACTTTCGTTAAGCAGTTAGTATACATACAATGTTGCCAACCCTATTTTCAAAGTTTGCTTAATGTGAAAGATGTGTAGTTTGATCCATGAAAGAGAGCAAGTCAATGAAGGGGTACCTCAAAGTGCTTTTAGAAACTACCAACTTTAGATGGTGGTTGATTGAAAAAATTGTAGATGGGTGAGGCTCACAAAACATTTCAATAATCCTGTCTCATGAAAATGGGATTGGGCATCAAAACTATTGTGCTAGCAAATGCACATTTAATTCTCTTGCAATGGTATTTACAATGTATATGTACAGATATGGATATGAACATAATTTATATGCATGCAAAAATGCCTAAATATGCAAAAAATTAAGTAGTGGATAGTATGATGTTAAAATGAATGAAAGATGTGAGTTTTTTTACAAGGTTTTTCTAGGATAAAATCTAATGGAATGGGGCGATGAGATAACTGAGAAATAGATGATATGGAAATAAAAAAATAGGAGAGAAGAGAAAGAAGAAGAAGAGAGGAAGAGAGAGAAAATAAGAAATGGAACTAATCAAAGGTATGTAGCTGCTCGAAGCATGACCATACAACATTGAGAAGTGTTGAGTGGTAATTTCACCCAATTGTGAAATTACACTCTCCCTTAGGATTTTGATCCCAAAATCCCCTCTTGCAAAGAATTTAAACCAACAAATTCTCCAGGTCTACGCTATATTAGCATTTGCATATGTGTATTAGTAATCTCAATAAATATGTATCAATTTAATGCTTGGAACACCTTAGTGATTGCAAGTAACTATAAACAAGGGGCAATGTTGGTTTATTTTACCATGCTATTTTAATGATTGTTCATAAAACCAAACTAAAAGTAAATGTGAATTGACCCTCATATGACCACGATGTAGTGCCTTAATTCCTTTTATCTTGAGGTTTTATTTTTCCCTTTGGTTTTAAAGTTTGCATTAATCATACTTTAAAAAAGAAAAAGGGGGACAAATTTTTGGATGGGGCCCGGAATGATGAAATAGGCTCCTCAAAGTAGCCTCTTATCATGAATATTAATATAGACTTTAATATGGTTAATAAATTATCCCTCTTTAGTGAAATTAATTTTCACAAAGA
This sequence comes from Wollemia nobilis, assembly GCA_028583015.1. Classification (NCBI taxonomy): domain Eukaryota; kingdom Viridiplantae; phylum Streptophyta; class Pinopsida; order Araucariales; family Araucariaceae; genus Wollemia; species Wollemia nobilis. The sequence goes on along the minus strand of JAQPPZ010003852.1, from coordinate 97,034 downwards.
GCTAATAACTTATTGCCTTAAAATAGAGGCTTTAAAATGTCACTTCAAATTATCTCTCTTAAATTTTCACAAAGATGAATAATTTAGTGTTGAAATAATAACCTTCAATGTAGTACATAATTACCCTCTTCATAAAATGATTAGAGGAGGCAATTTTAGGCTCAAAAATGGTAATTGGGATGCCATAAACATAACTCTTAATGAAATTGATTTTTCAGAAGGAAATGTTATCATAGGCTCATGAATGAAAATACAAATTAAATTTGGCCCCAAAATGAAATTAAATTTTAATTTTAAAATCTAATAAAACAACTAGATAATTTAAAAATAGAAATGACTCAAATAAAAACTTAGTGCAAAATGAAACTATGAAGTTACTCTACAACCATGCAATTATTTTTGATTTTGAATTTTTTTTTTTATTTTCATTTAAAATTAAAAAAATCTACAAAATAAAAGTTAGAAAATAAAAATGAAATCTAAAACTGAAATAAAATAGAAACAGAAAATGCAGTTTTATGCTACCTATGAAAATTCGAGACATGAGATTTTTATGAGCATAACCCAATCCACTTACATCCCAAAACAATGGTGCAAGACTCTAAGGATATAAAACGAAATCCCTACTCCTAGACATTCAAAAATGAAACCCTCAAATGCAATAACAATGTCTAGAAATCCAGAAAGAAGAAAAATGAAAGATAGGCAATAAAATGGGAACACTCAAATATTTTCTCCTCTTATTTTGCTCCAAAGTGCAGAAATCCTGCAATACATTCAAAACATTCTTGTTTCTTCATTCCTTCTAGAAAAATCTAGACTCTCCTAAAAATGGCAACCCTGGCATTTCAGGTGTTCCAAGAGATCCACCCCCTCTTCTCCATTTGATGAGGTATTTAAAATTTCACCATAAACTTTTTGTACCCTTCCTTTTCAATTTCTAATTTTGCTTTATTCTTTTTTCTCTTTTTCGTTTTTCTCCTCAAGAGGGAAATAAACAAAAATTCCTTGATCTCACAAATTTTTCTCATGTGACAACCTGGACCAATATACCAAGTGGTATTGATAACAACATTTGTTTTTATTTAAAACATTATAATCTTAATAATAAAGGGGGGGGGGGGGGGGGGGGCGGGGGGGGGGGGGGGGGGGGGGGGGGGGGGGGGGGGGGGGGGGGGGGGGGGGGGGGGGGGGGGGGGGGGGGGGGGGGCGGGGGGGGGCCCCAAAAAGACCCTCTATTATGAAGTATAATATGTGGCGTTTGTAACCATTGAGAAACCCATCCATTGATTTTAATCCCATGGATTATTGGCCTGACCTTATGTAGGTTTATTTCCCACACACGACACACTACATTAATACGGTTACACTGCTATCGCAATGATTGAGGCTCCCTTTGTTTCCTTATATTCGGCCCTTTTTATGTGAAATATTATAATTCAAATATTATATATCATCAAGCCTTCCCGAGACCACCAAGTTCATGGCAAAAGCATATGGGGTCCATTTGGACAATGACTGTCAATACAAAGCTTGACCACATCATGATAGATATCATTACTTACATTTGGGTCGTCCACATTTTGCATCCAACCCCACCTCAGACCTTAAATCCACCATGCATAACCCATCGTCATTGTTATCACTAATAGTATGTAGAGGCCACTTTTTATATCCCTCCATGCAACGTTGCCACATCCGAAGTTTAATGCATCCACTGTATTATCCGACACTCATCGAGGGATTCACAAGGGGCCTTCGATTTATGGTGGTTGTGTTGTTGTGACACCCGCCATTTCAAAATCCATGAAGAAATAAATTTTTGGCCTCACTATACTCACCGCCTTTGCATTACTTGCCCATGCCATCAACATAAAAAACTACCGCGCTTTACGATTTCCTTGCCATGGCTTTGGGTTAAATCACAGGAAAAATTAAAAATGATAGTATCTTCCGCTATGCATTCTATACATTGCTATTAAAAAAAAAGGATTATACTCCTACCCATATGCCAAGTAAAACTATGTGTCATGGTTGCCATTGCATCTGCGATTATCCACTACCGACACACTATATCTGGCATGAATTTGACACCATCTGGATTCTCCCTGTACTATCGTTGTGCTTCCCACATCGAACGTGCTCCCAAAGGAGTCGCTCCTATATGTAGGCATACTTGTATTTTGTCACATGCCTTTAACTAACGGTTGTTGTCTTTGCCATCATCGGATACGTCTACCCTCCTGGTGAGACTACCATTTTTCTTAATTGCTAGCGCCCAATTTCCCATATTTGTTTGTCATGGTTATAATTCGACACACGGTTTGGTCATCAGCCTGTGATACTAGGGTTTGTCCAACACTTTACCCTGGTAACAATTACCTCCATTCCATCAAAGTTGTTCCTACATTTCTGGCCAAAATTCAAATCAATTTCTTGTAAGTCTCCGTCGGTGGATCCCACGTTCTTCCTCTCAGGATTTGTTGTTCACCGTAGTAAATTCCAATGTAGCATTCTCACCATGATGATGTTTTGCTATCATGAAATCTTCCCTTTTACCCATGGTGGCCCTCAGCACATGCAATCCCTATCACATTTTGCGTTGCCAAACCTGTTTCAAATCCTCTACCAGCAACGTTTTTGCTTTCAAATCTTCGTGACTCAGACGCTTCATATTTCCCATGTGATGATCCTCAACGTGGACCGAAACCCTAGACTAAAAGCTGGCCATGCTTTTTGATCATGATATTTTCTTTGACATCATTGTATTCTATTACACTGTAATTTTTATCCCTTTTTGGTTGTTGCTATGGCTTTGATTTCAAAAAAATGACCCACGTCTTATCATTGCAATGTATTTTTCTTAACATCACCCTACACTGTATCCCAGTGCATTCGATGCTAAATCTTATTAACGCTACTTTGAACTAACAGCTCCACCAGTTGACGTGAACACCATACATGTCAGTAGCCATATCGAGCTACTTGAACAGCTACCATCAAAACTTCACAAAATGGTTGCCTACTGTGTATGGAGTCTTTATACCCAGCATCTTTGTTCCTCCTAAATCATCTGCCCATACACTTAATGCACCAAATTATATCTGCTATCGAGCAATTTGAGAAATTCCTTCTTTTGATGTTGTCGCTATCGCAGGTCAATGCTCACTGGAAAAATTTATCGTGATTATCAGGAAACAAAAAATTGCTTACTACCTTCATGATTATGATCCATGTCCAAAGTCTCATTCATCACCGATGAGCCTTTCTATATTGAACCCTACGCTTTGGCCATGTCAGCATCGAATGCCATGTCGACCCTCATCGACGATTTAATCTATCCCTAGCCCTGTCCTTGCGTCCATGGTGGCTAAATTGAACTCGCCCATATTTGGGCCCACTACACTCTCGACTCCATTACTACTGCCCATATCCCTAGGCATCACCACTATCGAGATTCTACATTCGTTCCATCCACCGAGTCGGTGGGCCAAGTCATCAAAGCCTGTCGTTGTCAGCATCTCGGCCTCCTAGTTGTCACATGCATTACCTGTACAAAAAGGAAAAACACACACATTATTATAAAAAATATTAAACATACGATGAATGTAACGTTATAATTCTTATAAAGTTTTTCACAAAGATTTTATTTTAAATATAATATAATATTATATTATATATGATGTAATATATTATATTATACATAATATAATATAATATATTATTATATTTAAAATATATTCTTTTTATTATCATGTTTTTTTAATCATTTTTTATTTGTCTTAAAAGCTTTCATTCTACCTTTAATATATATTATTATTATTATTATTATATATAGAATATATTATAATAATAATAATATATTTTATTGTATGTTATATATATATATATATATATATATAAGGGTTATTAAAGTGGAATCAAATTCCAACCTAGTAACATTTTAATTTCATTTATATATATATATATATATATATTAATATATATATATAATATATATTTTAATTTTATTTTATTTTATTTTATTTTTTAGTTTTAAATATTGAAGAATATTAACGAAAAACTAAAACACAAAATCTAAAACCTCACTAACATAAAAATAAAACTAGACACCATCCATTGAGCCTATTGAGTCAAGCAAAACACCAATAGCTCCAAGAGTAAATGAAAACCCAAAAAGTGCTATCCATGGTAGGACCTTTACAAGAATACAAGAGGACATGAAAAATTGAAAACCTTTGGGGTTCACATGATGAGCTCATGGCTCATATGTTACCAAACATTACCACTCAAAGACCAACAATATCTCAAACCCAAAATTTTGAAGTGGGTCCCCAAGTTTTGGGGCTAGTTGTGAAGCAACCACAACAAATGGTGACTCTACTGGGAAATGCTCTTGAGCATTTCGGTAAGAACCCAACCTAAAATGAGAACACACAAGATCAGTGAAACACATATTATTTAGCAATGTCCAGAGAAGATGGAGGTAAATAGATTCATAATGAAAACAAATAATTTATCTGCCTTTGCTCACTGTGTGTAAAAGTGATTCATTTTCACATTTTTGAAAATCCTCCAGATTCCATTATTCCTTTTTGCATTAGGCTATGAAGTACAACTCATGAATTTAAGACTTTCACAGAAAGAGCCCCACTGCCAATCAGGCATCTATAGCCCTAGTGAGGTTTATCTAACTCACTCGTGTGTTCGCTTAATGCTTTGCAAAGCCCATATATCCTAGGTGTGTCTAGATTTTCAATGTTCACTCTCTTTTTTTTTCTTGTTTTCTCTTTATTTATTTATTTATTTATTTTTCTTTTCTCTTTATTTATTTTTCTTTTTTTTTCTATGTATCAAACTTTTTTTCTCTCTCTCTAAGTATCAAGCTTTGCCTAGCCAGGGCCCCATGACCAGTCAGGTGTCTATAGCCCTGGTGGAATTATTTATAACTAGATGATAAATTTCAAGAAATATGTTGCATCGCTTATACTAATGGAACTCTTGCAAAAGCATCAAGTCTCACTAGGTTAGAAAGCCAAAAGTTGAGCATGTTAGATTTTCACCTAGGGTTGCAAATCAAGACAAATTCATCCTTATTACTTTCAAAAATACCATTTAATGTGTGTAGGTCCCATGTGGAGCTTTGGCTAATATTTCATTGTTCCACTTTCCACCATTTTGGGTCCCAAAATCTGAGCATGATCACCAAATAACTCATCCCCCTTTTCCTGGGTTCACCTGCTTTCAGATTAGATACTCTAACCTACTAAGCAAAGAAGCATGCAAATGGGCCATAGACCATAAGTTAGATACCACGAAACGTATCCCCAAAAACAAGGGCACAACCCAAAACACAAAATTCAAAACCAAAACAAAAACCAAAACTATATACAAATATACAATATGGTACAATATGGTGCAAAATTTGAACTATCACTTCCTTGGATCCCAAACATGACTAGCACATTTCAAAAGATAAATAATATGATATGCAAGCCAAGTTTTAAAAAACTCTGACAGAAACAAGGTTAGGCCAAACAGTACAACAATATTCAACTTACCTCTCTCACCCCACCAATTTGATTTAGTTCCATTAATGATCCTATGGGTGAGATTCAAATCATTAAATTGATTAGACAATAATTGATCTTGAATTTTATCTTGTCTATTCTTTAAGATGTCCATTTCGTAATTCGATTCATGATTTAGAATTAGGCTTTCTTTTTCAAATATGAGATTTTGCAAACAAGAGCCTATTTCTAAAATTTTTAAAGCCATTTCATTTTCCAAATTTGTAGGCCAATCACATTTATGTAACCACTTGCAAGCATCTAGGATATTTGTTAAATGAGGATTATCATAAGTTTGTACCCTAGATTCAACCACTAATTGATTATGGACTTGATTTAACACTTCAAGCATATCAATTTTCTTTTCATTCAACAAAGCATTATCATTAGTGGTGTGAGGAGCAATTAAGTCAAATTCTTTATCAACCATGAATGGTATTTCATCATTGATAGCATTTGAATCCAACAAGAAATTAGGTAAACCATCACTTGGAGTTCGAATTGTAGAACACAAAGGGTGAGATTTTACCTTTTGCATATTCTTATTTGACAAACCTTTGTGAGCATTTGTAATATTTACCTTTTTCTTCATGACTTTCATCATCATTGATACCTGTTTATTAAAGACCAAAATTAGGTACCCACTTAAAAACACATCCATCCTTTTTAAACCATAGGTCTTGTATATCTAGGGATGGGTCAACTAACACATCTCCATGATCGATTACTTGGGTTGTTTCAGATAACGTGATATTTTCAATTGGATCATCGGTTATATCAAACCCAAACCATTCACGTTCTAAAATTTCCTCATTTTGACATGGCATAGACATTGTAGAACCAATAAGTGGATCAAGATTTTCAATTCCTTTTCCTTTGAAGGAACCCAAAGCAAATGGCTCTCCCACTTTATCCATGGTATTATCATTTTCCAAAACTTTATTAGATTCCAATTCCTCTTCCAAAACTTTCTCAAATTGTATAGGATTTGTAATATCCTCATATGAGAAAACAATCGTATTATCCTGCATATCAATTGAAATAAAAAGAATCATTAGAAGGTTTAGAGTGAGCATATTCTTCCCATTTCTTCCAAGAATCATAGTAATCATCTTCCAAAATCAAGTTGTGACTCTTAATTACTTCTTCATCATCTTCTGATTCATCAACATGTTTCTCATCCAATTCATCTTCACCTTCCTTACATGGTTCAATTATCTCCAAAAGTGGGTTATTTATTGAATTCAAGTTTGTAAGGCTATCATAATCCAAATTGGTAACCCATGATTCAATTTTATCACAATTTGGAAGGTGTAGATCTTCTTGGCCATCAATTTCAACAATATCATCCAAAGTATCTTCCAAGAACAAGTGGTAAAATTTTGTTATATCTTCAAATTCATTTATTAATTTTCTTTCAAACTCACTTTCAAACACTTTCGATGGTTTAGGAGCTTCTATAAGGGGGTCAATTTTTACATCTTGCTCCATATAGTTACCCCAATATTCCTTTGTGACTAAACATGACCAAATCATATCCTGATGAGTTTGTTCATCCCAATCCTCATTTGTGGGTAATGATTCTAGATTTTTTTTTCCAAAACAAGATGGTGATCATTTGATTCAAAATTCTTGCTACCCATCCATAAAATTTCTTCTCCAAAATCTTCATGCTCTTTTGGAAATTATGAATAGGCATTTACTTCAATGTAAGTCACATCAAGATCTCTTCTATCACCTCAAGGAGCATAACATGAAATATTATTAAGATTAGCATTATAAATTTTCTTCCTAGGCTGATTTGGAAGCATACATTGATGTGCTCATTTTTGTAATGGAACCACATATCTACTTAACTTCTTAAACACTTTATTTTGCTCTTTTATTTTTGATACAAGATCCTTTGTTTGGGTGGTAGAAGTAGTAGGATTAGTTGGATTGACATCAACAGGCAAAGCCTGAACACTTGTTGCAATGGCTCCATGAGTGACCACATGATTATCTAATCATGGAGTGGTTGGATGGATAGATGTACTTGTATAAGCGCATGTGGGAGCATAAGTGGGTATGGTAGGGTAAAATTGGTTGTGGGGAAAAACATTTGATATCAAATTTTTTTGTGCCCATGCTTGATTTACCACCGAGGTTTGATTGCAAGCCCCTAGTTTTCCTACCATAGGCAATTGCTCCATCCCACAACCTTGTGGCCTCATCTATTGATCTATAATCATAGCTTCTGTGTAGGCCAATGCAAGATTAGTGACCAAAGGATTTGTCCTAATGAACATGGAAAAAAATGGATCCAATGCCCCAAAGTATATTTGAAGAGCACCACTCTCCTCAATAGTATAGGGAGAAATTAATCTCACATAGAGCTTTTGAAATCTCATGTTGAAATTTCTCACTGGCTCATTAGGTTCCCTATTGCAAGAAGAAAATTGTTGATACATCGTGATAGGATCAATGGGCAGCCTAAATTGATTGATAAAAGCATTTTCCAATTGGGCCTAGGACATAATAGAGCCAATGGGTAAATTGATGTACCAATCATATGCCACCTCATATAGGCTCCCAGGAAACAATCTACATGCCACATCCTCATGTTCGACATTCCATCTAACTAGGATATCCACATAGGACTGAATGTGCTCCTCGGCTAATATGGTGCCATTGTGCTTAAACTTGGGAAAAAATTTCTCTACGTTCTTGGGTAAGTCATGAGCATCTCCACTAATGTTCAAAGGATTACCATGCACCCCATACCACTTTTCAGTATTAGTAGCCATTAGTGAAACTCAAATAATAACTTCAAAACCAATTTGTTAGTCAAATAAATATTTCTTACAAAGAAGCATGAAATGACTAACCAATCTCAAATATGTAACATATGAATCATCATGTTAGCATCAACCAAGAGATATGTATCCATTAAACCATGAAATTTAAGAACATTCTCAAATTTACAACATGTTAGCATTAATGCATCATCAAAAATAGAGAATGTTAGAATCAAATGAAAGTAATCACATGGAAACAAAACCTCGTTATTCAAGACCAATATTTTGTAAATAAATATTTCAAGTAACATGAACAATTTAATATCTAAATGGCAACTAAATAAATCAATTCAAATCCTCTTAGCTCCCAAAGTGTGAGTGTTAGAGAAAACCAAATATGCTAATCAAAATGAACTTGAAATATTTAGCAATTCAAAACTTTCAAAATTGTATCAAATCACATTATTCTTGTATGAACAATCCAAAAGCGTTATATCAATGAATAAAAATTCATGTCCTCCTTTTAGAACTAAAATATTGTGTGTTAAAAGAGGTCTAAATATAATAGTCAATAGGGCATGAAATATTCCACATTTAAATCCCTATAGCATTTAAAATCACAATAAAATAAACCACATCATGCCCTCCTTCTAGCGCCAAAATTTTGAGTGTTAAAGGAGGCCCAAGATGTGGGTAAAAATAACTTGAAATATTTAGCAATTTAGAGCTCTCAAGGTTTCACCATAATCTTATTTTTCATTTCATGAACAATTTAAAAGCATGTAAAACAACAATGAACAATTTAACATAAATAAAATAATACCAATTCATGCCCTCCTTCTAATGCCAAAATGTTGAGTGGTAATTTCACCCAATTGTGAAATTACACTCTCCCTTAGGATTTTGATCCCAAAATCCCCTCTTGCAAAGAAGTTAAACCAACAACTTCTCCAAGGTCTACGCTATATTAGCATTTGCATATGTGTATTAGTAATCTCAACAAAGATGTATCAAATTTAATGCTTGGAACACCTTAGTGATTGCAAGTAACTGTAAACAAGGGGTAATGTTGGTTTATTTTACCATGCTACTTTAATGATTGTTCATAAAACCAAACTAAAAGTAAATGTGAATTGGCCCTCATATGACCACGATGTAGTGCCTTAATTCCTTTTATCTTGAGGATTTTAAGGTAGATTTTATCTTCCCTTATTAAGTGGATTTTAATCAAGTTTCATCTTGCATTAAATCCTACTTTTAAACATGAAAATGAAGATCAAATATATCTATGAATGTGAATCCGAAATGATGAAATAGGCTCCTCAAATGTAGCCTCTTATCATGAATATTAAGATAGCCTTTAATATGGTTAATAAATTATCTCTCTTTAGTGAAATTAATTTTCACAAAGAGCTAATAACTTATTGCCTTAAAATAGAGGCTTTAAAATGTCACTTCAAATTATCCCTCTTAAATAAAATCAAATTTTCACAAATATGAATAATTTAGTGCTTTGAAATAATGACCTTCAATGTAGTGCACAAATTACCCCTCTTTCATAAAATCAGAATTTTTATTAAGAGGAGGCAATTTTAGGCTCCAAAAATGGTAATTTGTGGAATGCCATAAACATAACCTCTTCAATGAAATTGAAATTTTCATGAAGGAAATGTTATCATAGGCTCATGAATGAAAATACCAAACTGAAAAAATTAAATTTGGCCCCAAAATGCAAATTCTGAAATTTCGAATTTTAAAATCTGCAATAAAAACAACAACTTCAGATAATTTTTAAAAATATGAAATGACTCCGAATAAAAAAATTCTAAGTGCAAAATGAAACTATGAAGTATACTCTACGCAGCCATGCAATTATTTTTGGATTTTGAATTTTTTTTAGTTTTTATTTTAATGTCTAAAAATTAAAAAAAAATCTGAAAATAAAAGTTAGAAAATAAAAATGAAATCTGAAAACTGAAATAAAATGCAGAAAACCAGAAAATGCAGTTTTATGCTACCCTAGCATGCAAAATTCGAGACATGAGATTTTTTTGAGCATAACCCAACTCCGTCGAAACTGCATTTGCACATCCCAAAACAAAGCGGGTGCAAGACTCTAAGGAAATAAAACAAAATCCCTACTCCTAGATATTCAACAATGAAACCCTCAAATGCAATAACAATGTCTAGAAATCCAGAAAGCAGAAAAATGAAATATAGGCAATAAAATGGGAACACTCAGAGATTTTCTCCTCTTATTTTTCTCCAAAGTGCAGAAATCCTACAATACATTCAAAACATTCTTGTTTCTACATTCCTTCTAGCAAAATCTGGCCTCTCCTAAAAATGGCAACCCTGGCATTTCAGTAGCATGCGGTCTCCAAGAGATCCAGCCCCCTCTTCTCCATTTTATGAGGTATTTAAAAATTTCACCATAAAATTTTTGTTTACCCTTCCTTTTCAATTTCCTACATCTTTTGCTTTCTTTCCCACACTTTTTTTTCCAACGCTTCATTTTGAAGCGTTTCATTCTCCTCAAGAGGGAAATAAACAAAAATTCCTTTTGATCTCACGACTTTTTCTCATGTGACAACCTGGACCAATATACCAAGTGGCATTCATAATGGTCGTTTGTTTTTATTTAAAACATTATAATCTTAATAATAAAGCCCTCTGTTATGAAGTATAATATGTGGCCTTTGTAACCATTGAGAAACCCATATGTTGATTTCAAACCATGGATTATTGGCTTGACCTTATGCAGGTTTATTTCCCACACATGACACACTGCGTTAAGACGGTTACACTATTGTTGCAATGATTGAGGGTTTTTTTGTTTCCTTATATTTGGCCTTTTTTATGTGAAATATTATAATTTAAATATTATATATCATCAAGCCTTCTCGGGGCCACCAAGTTCATGGCAAAAGCATACGGGGTCTATGTGGACAATGACTGTCAATATAAAGCTTGACCACATCATGACAGATATCATTAGTTACATTCGGGTCATCCACATTTCACATCCAACCCTACCTCGGACCTTAACTCCACCATGCATAACCTGTCACCATTGTTGTCACTAATAGTATGTAGAGACCACTTTTTATATCCCTCCATGCAACGTTGCCACATTCAAAGTTTAATGCATCCACTGTCTTATCTAGCGCTCATCGAGGGATTCACAAGGGGCCTTCGATTTATGGTGGTTGCACTGTTGTGACACCCGCTATTTCAAACTCCATGAAGAAATAATTTTTCAGCCTCACTATACTCACCGTCTTTGCATTACTTGCCCATGCCATCAACATAAAAAGTTGTCACGCTTTATGATTTACTTGCCATGGCTTTGGGCTAAATCACAAGCGAAATAAAAAATGATAGTATCTTCCATTGTGCATTCTTTATGTTGCTATTCGAAAAAAATGATTATACTCCTACCCATATGCCAAGTAAAACTATGTGTCATGGTCGTCGTTGCATCTACCATTATCCGTTGCCAACACAATATATCTAACACGAATTCAACACTGTTCAGATTCTCCCTATACTATCATTGTGCTTCCCATGTCGAATGCGCTCCCAAAGGAGTCGTTGCTATTTGTCGGTATGCCTATATTTCATCACATGTCTTTGACTAACGGTTGCCATCTTTGCCATCATCGGATACGTCTACCCTCCTGGTGAGACTACCATTTTTCTTAACTGCTAGCACCCAGTATCCCATATTTTTTTGTTGCAATTATAATTCGATGCATGGTTTAGTCATAAGCCTGTGATACCGAGATTGTTCCAAGACTTTGCCCTAGTAACAATTACCTCCACGCCATCAAAGTTGTTCCTGTGTTTTTGGCCAAAATTCAAATCAATTTCTTGTAAGTCTCCATCGGTGGATCCCACGTTCTTCCTCTCGGGCTTTGCTGTTCAGCATAGTAAATTCCAACGCAACATTCTCACCATGACTATGTTTCGCTATCATGAAATCTTCCCTTTTACCCATGGTGGCCCCTAGCACATGCAATCCCTATCATATTTCACATTGCCAAACCTGCGTCAAATTTGCTACTAGCAGTGTTTATGCTTTTAAATATTTGTGACTCGAACGCTTCGTATTTACCATGTGATGATCCTCTACGTGGAATGAAACCCTAGACTGAAATATGATCATGATTTTTGATCATGGGATTTTATCTGACGTCATTGTATTCTATTCTACTATAATTTTTATCCCTTTTTGGATGTTGTTGCGGTTTTGATGCCAAAAACAATGATCCGCATCTTATCATTGCAATGTGGATTGCTTAACATCACCCTACACTATATCCCAACACATATGATTCTATATTATTAATTCTACTTTGAATTTATAGCCCCACCAGTTTATGCAAGCACTATCCACATTAGTAGCCATATCGAGCTGCCCAAACAACCTTCCTGCAGTAATCTTGGCCATGCAGACTTCACAAAATGGCCGCCTGCTGTGTATGGCGTCTTTCTACCCAGCATCTTTGTTCCTAAAAAATCATCTACCCATACACTTAATGCACCAACTTATATCTATGCTCAGGCAATTTGAGAAATTTCTTCTTTTGATGCTATCATTATCGCAGGTCAATGCTCACTGGCAAAATCTGTCCTGATTATTGGGCAACAAAAAACTGATTACTACCTTCATGATTATGATCCATGTTTGAAGTCTAGTTCAATGTCGGTGAGCCTTTCTAACCCTATGTCTTGGATGCATCAGCGTCGAATGCCATGTTGACCCTCGTCGATGATTTAATCTATCCCTAGCCTTGTCCTTGCATCCATGACGGCTAAACTAAACTCGCTCATCTTTGGGCCCGCTGCACTATCGACCCCGTTATTGTTACCCATATCCATAGGCGTCACCACTACCAATATTCTATGTTCATTCCATTCACTGAGTCAGTGGGCCAAGTCATCGACGCCTACCATTGTCAGCATCTCGACCTCCTAGCTATCACGTGCATCACCTGTACAAAAAGGAAAAACACACATGTTATTATAAAAAATATTAAACCTATGATGAATGTAACGTTATAATTCTTATAAAGCTATTGCACAAAGATTTTATTTTAAATATAATATAATATTATATTATATATGATGTAATATATTATATTATACATAATATAATATAATATATATTATATTTAAAATATATTCTTTTTATTATCGTGTTTTTTTTTCTTTTTTTAATCATTTTTATTTGTCTTAAAAGCTTTCATTCTACCTTTAATATATATTATTATTATTACATATATAGAATATATTATAATAATAATTATATATTTTATTGTATTTTATATATGTATATATAAGGGGTATTAAAGTGGAATCAAATTCCAACCTAGTAACATTTTAATTTCATATATATATATATATATTTATTTTATTTTATTTTTATTTTTAGTTTTAAATATTGAAGAATATTAATGAAAACTAAAACACAAAATATAAAACCTCACTAACCTAAAAATAAAACTAGACACCAGCCACTGAGCCTATTGAGTCAAGCAAAACACCAATAGCTCCAAGAGTAAATGAAAACCCAAAAAGCGCTATCCATGACAGGATCTTTACAAGAAGACAAGAGGATATGACAAATTGAAAACCTTCGGAGTTCACATGATGAGCTCATGGCTCAGATGTTATTAAACATTACCACTCGAAGACCAACAATATCTCAAACCCAAAAATTTGAAGTGGGTCCCCAAGTTTTGGGGCTAGTTGTGGAGCAACCACAACAAGAAGTAACATGAAGAAAGGAAGAAATAAAGAGAAGAAAGAGATGAAATGTATCAAAGGTATGTAGCCACTCGAAGCATGACCATACAACATTGATACATAACAAGAAGAAGGGGAGAAGGAAATATAAAACAAGGAATGAAAGGTATGTAGCCACTCAAAGCGTGACCATACAAAATTCATTAGAGAAGAAAGAAGGGGAGAATAGAAGAAAATGATGTAAAGCAGATTGTGATTGAATGCAATTCGATGAAATGCCACAAAATGCCAATAACATGTGTGTTATTTTTGTTTGTTTTTTTTGTTGTTTTTTTTGTGTGTTTGGTAATCGTGATGGTATATACAAAGAATGATGAGTTTTAATGCCAATGCTCAAGCATAAAATGATCAAAGATGGATAATGTTAATAGGATCAAGGTTAGTAATACCTTCCAAGGTGGCAAGGTGATATACCCCATAACTAAACTTGTGAGTAACAATGTAAGGACCTAGCCAATTGGGTGTAAGATGGCACAATTGGCTAGTAATCTATTGGTTCTCCTTGAGTACCAAGTATCCAACTTGAAATCTACATTGATGTACCTTAGAATTATAAGCACATCAAATATGATCTTGATAAATGTGCATATGTTCAATGGCATGGATGTGACATTCATCCAAAAGGGTCAATTGGTCTAATCTAGCTTGATGAGTAGTGTCATCATCAATGAATTATTGCATAGAGACCTATAATGATGGAATTTTGAGCTCCAAAGGCATGATGGATTCAACGCCATATATAAGAAAAAATGGAGTTGCCCTAGTTGGAGTACAAATACTTGTGTGGCAGGCCCATAAGGCCAGTGGCATTTGATTGTGCCAGTCGTGATGTGATTCTGCAACAATCTTGTGAAGAATGACATAAATATTTTTGTTTGTAGCTTCAACTTGACCATTACCCTATGGGTAGTATGGGGTAGAGAAGTTATTTTGAATACTGAATTTATCAAAAAATGCATGAATATTATTGTTCTTGAATGGTATACCATTGTCAGAGATGATCTTGGATAGAATTCTGAAGTGATAGATGATGTGCAGAGTGATGAAATCGATAATTTTAGGACCGATCATTTGGACTAGAGGAATGACCTCAATCCATTTCATGAAATATTTTGTGGTGGTAATGATGAACTTGTGATTTCTAGATGAGGCAAGGGTAATTTTTCCAATAATATCCAAACCTCATTGTGAAAAGGGCCACATTGATTGAATAGGTTGAAGAGCCTGAGAAGGCAAATGCGTAACATTGGCATGGTTTTGGAATTTGACATAATTTTTGACATATTCACATATATCATTCTCCATTGTGGGCCAATAGTATCCCATTCATAGAATGCACTTGCACTTGGTAATAGCCATGCCAATGAAGTGGCCACCACAAGTGCCATTATGAGCCTCTTGTATAACGCATTGGGCCTCATGTGGTTCAAGACAGTGTAGTAGAATGTCATCATAACTTTATTTGTAAAGGATATATCCTAAAAATATGTAGTGAATTGCTTGTTGTTTGGAATCTCACTTATAAGTGTGATTTAGATCTAGTGGGAGGATACTAAGTTTAAGGTAATATTTGACCTAGTAGAACCATGGGTCATGGGGTTCAATTTTGATGATATTGATACCATTATCATGAGAAGGCAGGGTGGTAGAAATAGCAGAATGGAAGAGGGTGTGAATGGACATGTGAGTTGTGTTGGAATGGGGATTCTATAGGATGAGTGAATTGAGAGAAGCCATAGTGTCTGTGAAACAATTGGTAGAACATGGAGTAGCAGTGATGTCATTCCACTCAAATTGAGAAAGTAAGTGTTTGGCAACTTGTTTATATCATTGAAGGATGGGGTATCAACATTGCCATTCTCCATTAATTTGATTCATAATGAGGAGGAAATTACCAAAAATGTCCAGATGCCTAATGTGCATAGAAATTCCTTTCTTAAGGTCAAGGATACGAGCTTCATATTCGATATTTTTTTGGCGCAAGGAAAGCCTAAATTTAAGGAAAAGGGGAGGGGCTACCCCTATAGTGTAAATAAAACTATACCTGCACCCCCTCCATACTCACAATGAGAGCCATCAAAAAAGAGGGTTAAATCAATGGTTGGATCAAGTTCCTTAGAATCAGTAGTATGAAACACAGAATCATCAAGAAGCTAAATTAGTAATGGTGCATCACTTGGTAAAGGTGCCTCAATCAATTGGTTTGCAATAACCTAAACTTTGATGGATTTATAACTAATGAAATCTAGGTCAAATTTTGTGAGAAGCAGAATCTATTTGGTCATGCAATTGTTATGGTAGCTCTTACCCATAATGTAGCAAATTGGATTATCATAGGCGACTACATAAGTAGTGTGATTTATCATGTAATATCATAGTTTCTATGTGGCAAAGACAATAGCAAGGTAAAGTTTTTTCATGTAAGAATATTGTGTCTTGTAACTTACCAATGTGCAATTGATATAGTATACAACCTATTCATGGTTCATTTCATTCTTCTGGGCAAGAAGTGTGCCCAATGTGAAATTTATAGAAGATATATACAAATGAAAAGGGCAGTCGAGATGGGGTAGCGATAGAACTGGTGGATATGTGAGGAATGATTTGATTACTTCAAAAGCAATTTGATACTGATTGTCCCATTTGAAATGGGCCCCCTTTTGAAGAAGATGATTGCATGACTTACACTTATCGAAAAGTTGGATGATAAATAATTGAATGAATTGGATTTTTCCTTGCAAGATGCATATTTGTTTGAAATTTATTGGGGGAGACATACCAATGATATCCTTGACATTTTAGGGATCAACCTTGATGTTGCATTGTGAGACAATAAAATCTAATATTTTAATTGAGGTAACACCAAAGACACTTTTTTTTGGATTTAATCATACAATATGTTCTAGAAGACGATCGAATATTTGGTGAAGGTCCTTGAGATTTTAACCATGCATTTTGAATTTAGCATTAAGATCATCAACATAGTCTTCGACAATTTTGTGCATGAAATCATAAAAATGTATGTCATTGCACCTTGATAGGTTGTTCTAGTGTTATTGATACCAAAGGGTATGACCTTGTAAAAAAATGTCCTCCAAGGGATTGTGAAATATGTTTAATGCTAGTCATCTGGGTTAACAAACATTTGATTGTAACCAAAAAAATCATCCATGAGTGGTAGAATTTTGTGTCTCGTTGTGGCATCAACCAATGTATCGATATTAGTAAGTGGAAAGTTGTCCTTAGAATAGGAATTTTTAATATCTCTAAAATCCATGCATATGCAGGTACCCCCCTTGGGTTTTCTGATTGGAACCATGTTTGAAACCCACTCAGGTTAATCGATTGGTTGTATGAACTTGACATCGAGAAGTTTTTGTAACTCCTCTTTAACCATGAGAGCAATGGTGGGATGCATTCAATGCAAATTTTGTCTAACAAGTTTAGCATTATCATCCAAGATCAAGTTGTGCATAACTAATTATAGATCAAGGTTAGGCACGTTTGTGTAAGACCATGCAAACACATTTATATACTTCCAAAGTAAATCTATGAAAATAACATGTTCATCAGTAGAAAGACTAGATGCAAGGTGGACAATGTGAGGGTGATCAATATCATCACCAATGTCAATGTCAATGGTTTCCTTGACAAGCATGTAAGAACCATCATGGAGTTGATCAGGTATTGGTATGAGGTGAAGATCATAAATGATGTCAAGAAGTTGGAATTCATCATCTAGATAAAAAAAATTGTATGATTAATCCAAGGTATATGGGGTGGAATAGAAGGCAAAGGTGAATTAGTAGATCATAGTAATTGAGGTAATGGGAGGAACTCAATGGGATATGGTGTGGGTGAAATATTATCAAAATTAAAAAAATCCATAAAATGTGGGGGAATGTAATCAAGATGATTTGGATAGCAAAGTGGGATGTATAATTCAATAGATATCATGTTAACAGACACACTAGATATAGTATATGTGTGAGATGATGGTGATGAAGAATTGGAAGAGGATAGTAATGAATCAAGACATGGTTGGTGGTATCCAAGAAAAAAAATGATGGGTAGATAAGGAGAGCAAGAGTGAGAGTGATGGATGGGTGGTCACGAGTGGAAAGGGATTAAAGGAATAGCTTGTGGAGGTTAAGAAGACGTATCGACTGATATGGGTGGATCAAGTGATAAATTGGTAAATTTATCGATAAGAGCTTCAAAATCATAAGAAGGAGGGTTTGCATGTGGTGGAGATGAATGGAAGAAAGTAGATGGAATGTCAATTGTAGAATGAGGGGATAAACAATCCATAGGAATATTGAGCTCAAATTCATCATCAAAAAGGACATTGAGGGGGTAAATATTGAGATGATGTAAATCATCCTCGAGGGCATTGATTATTGCAGGGTGATAGCTAGTTACATATTGGTTGGTAGGCTTTCCTATAGGAGTATGGATAAGGGTGTGACACCCTTGTTCATATCTCACTAGTCCATAACCATGTTACTTATACATACAAATATAGTGCCAAGAAAATGTAGGATTTGAAATATGATCAATATTATCATAAAATATAGTTTGTGGTGGTGTAGGAACTAGAGGCTCCATGGATGAGTCAAGTCCCCTATATATTGGGTAGACCAAGAGGAATAACTTCCCCAACAATCATGAGTACATCATGGGGATGACCAAAGTCACAGGTGGACTGAATGGTGGGTGAGATAACCTAATCATTGCATATATGATACTCACCTAGACTAGGTGTGGTCATGAGTAAAGAGACATGAGGAGGGAACTAATGCTCATATTGGTGGAAAGACCCCTAGATGGCTAGGATGGAAATGGTATGGATGTGTATGGATGGGGGAGGTTAAATGGATGAATCAAGAGCAACTGATTGAGCCAATTGGTCATCAAGCCAAGCAACATGTTGTGTCCACTCATAACATTTAGTAGGTGTTCTAGTAATGGGATGATTTGCATGTATTAACTAAGAGGTTGGAATAGAAGACATAAATGGTGTGGTAGGGATAAGTCATGACCACACAAAATGGGATACAAAGTAGAAGGAATATGTGAAAAACACAAGATTACACTGAGAGGGGAGCTGAATAGTATAAGATAAAATGTTTTACTTTTCAATCCAAATAATAATAGCAATAATATCAATGCAGTAAATAATGCACAAATCATCACACACATGAGAGACATGATTTTAGTGTGGTTCACCCAATGTGGGCTATGTCCATGGAGAAAATATTTCTTATAAATTTTCTCAACAAATATCTTGGGAACCAAATCCCTATTATAATGTTTATGGACCTCTATCCAAAGAAGACACCAATACCCTATGCTCAAGTTCATGGACCTCTATCCACAAGATAGCTATATTCCCACTACTCTGGTTTGTGGACCTCTATCCATAGGAGAACTCTATCCCCTTTGCACTGGTTAGTTTCAAAGCCTACTCTCAACTCTGCTCAACTCTGATCAAATTTTCTCACAACTCTAATCAAATATACTCACAACTTTGATCAAATATACTCAACTACCTATACTGATCTATCTCACACCTACTCACAAGTCTACCTCAAACCTAATTCAAGTATTCTCACAAGGCTTGCTCAAATCTGCCTCAAATAACTCTACTATGCTCTAATACATGCTCATCCACATTCAATATCACTCAAAACAATGCTCAAAAGTTTCACAGATTTATTCAAACAATGAAGTACAATTTTTTCACAAACTCTAACACAAGCGTTTCCAATTTCCTTCAACAAGGATGCATAATTTTTTTCACAAATCCTAGCTCAAATATTTCCAAAAATGCACATATGTAATCCTTATTTCTCCATATTATGATTCAAAAATATTTGCTCAACCAAACACCTTAGAGAAGGAATAATGTCAACATACCTCTTAACTTGCTTTTATTAAAATATGCCCTCAAAAAATCTCAAAAGAATTTTCTCTTCAAAGTGCCACTTCAAAATTGATAAGTAGATTTCTCTTTCAAACCATCAACATTAACTTTCTTCTCAAAAATATGTGCTCAATGAAATATGAAAATGATGTTCAATGAATTTTATTTAGTTCTTAAAATATAGGACATTAAAAATCATCAAAACCCCTCAACCTTAATTTTCACCATAAAAAATTTCAACCAAAAATCAAACCACAATAACACCTTATACCTCCTACTTGTAAAAGATAAATAGTTTTCAATATCAATAATGTACCTTATGATCATCAAAAACCCTAAGTGCAGAATAATTTTAATTTCCCTTTCATAAACCTTATACCTCCTATTCTCACATGCAAAAATTATCCCCTTTGAATATTCTCTTTATGCTCTTTGCAAAATAAAAATTTATAAAACCCCTTTATAATTTCTATTTGAAAAATAGAAAGCTTTTATAACATATCCTTATGACTCCTAATTTGCACACAAAACTTTATTAACTCATACCCTTATGACTCCCTAATTGCAAAATATAAATTGTATAAAATCACATCCTTATGACTCCATAATTTCCAAATATAACAAAATTTAATTCCCTAGGGGATTTCTTTAGTCCATAAAGAGCCTTCTTTAATTTGCATACAAAATCTGGCTTATCAATCAGGCTGAACCTCTCAGGTTGCTCAATATAAACCTCTTCTTCTAAGAACCCATTGAGAAAAGCTGATTTTACATCCATTTGATATACTTTGAAGTTTTTGAAACTTTATAATGCTAAAAATATTCTTATGGCCTCAAGTCGTGCAACAAGAGAAAATTCATCGAAATCAATCCCTTCAACCTGTGCATAGCCTTTGCATACTTGTCTTTCTTTGTTTCTGACTACCTGACCATATTCATTTTACTTATTTCTTTAAACCCATTTAGTGCCAATTATATTCTTTTCTTTTGGTCATGGGACAAGTTCCCAAGTCTCACTTTTTTCTATTTGATCCAACTCCTCATCCATTGACTTGACCCAAAATTTATCTTCTTTTGCCTCATTTAAATCCTTGGGCTCAATTTTGGATAACAAAGAAATATTTGAATGTTCACCTATTCCTATTATCTTCCTCCTTGTTTAGATTTCATCTGGATTCCCAATAATCAAATCTCTTGCATTATTATTTTGTGCATACCTGGATGGAGTCTTAGGTGGTGTTCTTTGTGCTTCATATTCTTCTAATTCTTCACCTACTTCTTCTTGGAAACTTTTTTCTTCTTGATATATAATTTCTTGAGCTGGTTCTTTTGACCCTACTTGTTCATCAACTATCACATTTGTACTTTCTATAATTTTATGTATCCTTTTATTATAGTAGTTATAGGCTTTTATCTTAGTGGAATAGCCAAGGAAGATACCCTCATAGCACCTTGAATCAAACTTACCCAAATTTTTCTCTCCCATCTAATGTAGCATTTGCTTCCCAAAATTCAAAAATACTTCACAGTAGCTGGTCTTCCCTTCCAAATCTCATATGGAATTTTGTGATGATTTAATCTTACTTGAGCTTTATTGATGATATAGACAGTTGTATGAACTGCCTCTTTTCAAAAACCATCTAAAATATTAGATTATTTTAGCATAGCTCTAGCCATATTCTCAATAGTTCTATTTTTTATTTCAACTACTCCATTTTATTGTGGAGTCCTTGCTATTGAGTATTCTCTTTTGATTCCATGTTGTTCTCAGAATTGTATGAATTCACTTGCAGTAATTTCTCCTCCTCTATCTGATCTTAGACACTTTATATTTTACGTGTTTCATTTTCTACTAAAACTTTGAATGCCTAGAACTTCTCAAAGACTTCTAAATTTTCTTTTCGGAATGCCACACAAGTCATTCTAGAGAAATCATCTATAAATAGAATGAAGTAGCTTTCACCTTATAAACTCTTTGTCCTTGTAGGACCACATAAATCATTGTGAATTAGTTTCAATAGTTTGGATGAAGAAAATTCTTTTGACTTAAAATGTGTTCTTGTTTGATTACCATGCTGACATTGTGCACAAATTGTGCTTTGGGATCCTTTTATCCTGGGTAAATATATGAATGCTTGTTTATTGCTTATTTTCACTATGTTGTCAAAGTTCAGATGACCCATTCTTCTATGCCATAACCAAATCTCATCCTCTTGTGATAAGAAATATTTTTCTCCCTTAATTTCACTCAACATGTAGGGATTGTTTGTAGTTCTATTGGCATCTACAATAAGCTTTTCTATCTTGGATTTATTGATCTCACATCTATTTGGGTGAAAGGTGAATGTGTGCCCCTGATCACAAAGTTGACTTACACTTAGTAAATTGTGCTTCAATCCCTTAATATACAATACATTTTCTGTCTTTAATTTTCCATTATCTAAATTTAGTCCCTTTTCCAACAATTTTTGTTGAAGCATTATCATCAAATTTTAATGATCCTCCATTGATTTATTTAAGTGAAAGAAATTTAATTTTATCACCTGTCATATGACTTGAACAACCACTATCAACATACCACTTATTTCCCTTATCTTGTGCATGAAGAGTTGTTTGTACCAACATTGACTTCTCCTTTTCTTGTTCCTATTTCCTTTCCCAACTTTTGAGGTTGTATTGTTTTGAAACTTTTGATCCTCCTTTTTTTTCTTGACTCAAGAAATATTATTTTACACCATTTGGCCTTGTGTCCAAAGTTATTACATTTATAACATATGATGTTGTTATCCATGAGAGGTGCAAATGAATTGAAATTTCTATCAACATTATTTCTCACACGGACCATGCAATGTACAACTCTATGACCATATTTGTTACACGAAAAACAATAACCATGGAAGAAATTTTGTAACCTCTTAGATGACCTTGAATGATATGGTCGCATGATTCTTCCTTTACCATTTTTGTAATTGACTTTCATCCATGATGTTTCTCTATTTTTTTCCTCCTCGATACTTTTTCCTTTCAATATATCAGCATAGGTCATGGGCTCTTATTTCTTTGATATCTTTGTTTCTTTGGAGCTTGAATCCTCTTTTTGTTTCCCTAACCTTATATTTTATTGTAACTTATCCTTAGAATTTTCAACTCCCTTTCTTAGAGAGACAATTTCAAGTTCCAATCTTTCACATTCTAACTCTTTTACCTTTAACTATTTAGCCATACCTTTTTCAATTTTCTTTGCCTCTTCAACCTTCACCTTTAAGTCTATGAGATCTTGTAGAAGCTTTGTCTTTGTTTCCTCATATTTTTGAATTTGAGCCTTCAAACTTGAATTCTTCTCTCTAACTCTTTCCAAATTTCCAAGAGTAGCAATAAGTTCCTCTTTCATGTCAATCATGGCTCTTTCTCCATTTTCTGTAGTCATGTGTGTTCTTGTAGGATCTTCCTTCAACTGTTAGAATTTTTTTGAAGGAACCCGCTCTGATACCAATTGAAGAACATAATCTTATATTGAGAGGTGGGGTGAACAGTATAAGATAAAAATTTTTACTTTTCAATCCAAATGATAACAACAATAATATCAAGGCAGTAAATAATACACAAATAATCACACACATGAGAGACATGGTTTTATCATGGTTCACCCAATGTGGGCTACATCCATAGAGAAAATATTTTTTATAAATTTTCTTAACAAATCCCTATTACAATGTTTATGGACCTATGTCCAAAGGAGACACCAATACCCTATGCTCAAGTTTGTGGACCTCTATCCATAGGAGATATTTTTCCCCACTACTATGGTTTGTGTACCTCTATCCACAAGAGAACTTTATCCCATTTGCACTTGTTAGTTCCAAAGCCTGCTCTCAAATCTACTCAAATTTGATCAAATTTTCTCATAAATTTGATCAAATCTACTTACAACTCTGATAAAATTTTCTCAACTACCTATACAGATCTATCTCACACCTGCTCACAAGTCTACCTCAAACCTGCTTCAAGTCTTCTCACAAGACTTGCTCAAATATACCTTAAATTTGCTTCAAGTCTTCTCAAAAGACTTTCTCAAATTTACCTCAAATAACTCTACTCTACTCAACTATAATACATGCTCATCCACATTCAATATGACTCAAACCAATTCTCAAATGTTTTAAAAATTTATTCAAACAATGAAGCACAATTTATTCACAAACTCTAACACAAGTGTTTCCAATTTCTTTCAACAAGGATGCACAATTTGTTTCACAAGTCCTAGCTCAAATATTTTCAACAATGCACATATGTAATCCTTATTTCTCCATATTATGATTCAAAAATATTTTTTCAACCAAACACCTTAGAGAAGTAATAATGTCAACATACCTCTTAACTTGCTTTGATAAAAATGTGCCCTCAAAAACCTGTCTCAAAATAATTTCCTCTTCAAAGTGCCACTTCAAAACTGATTAGTAGATTTCTCTTTCAAACCATCAACATTTACTTTCTTCTCAAAAATATGTGCTCAATGAAATATGAAAATTATGTTCAATGAACCTTGTTCTCAATAGATAGGACATTAAAAATCATCAAAACCCCTCAAACTTACTTTTCACCATACAAAAATTTGAACCAAAAATCAAACCACAATAACACATTATACCTCCTACTTGTAAAAGACACAAATAATTTTCAATAATATACCTTATGATCATCCAAAACCCTAAGTGCAGAATAATTTTTAATTTCCCTTTCATAAACCTTATACCTCATATTCTCACATGCAAAAATTATCCCCTTTGAATTTTCTCTTTATGCTCTTTGCAAAATAAAACTTTATAAAACACCTTTATGATTTCTATTTGCAAAATAGAAAGCTTTTATAACATATCCTTATGACTCCTAATTTGCACACAAAAATTTATTAACTCACACCCTTATGACTCCCTAATTTGCAAAAATAAAACTTTATTAAACTCAACCCTTATGACTCCCTAATAGCCAAACAAAAACTTTATTAAAAAATTAATGCCCTTACTACTTCTGCCGTCAAAGGGAGTTGAATGCAAAACCTCATGGAGCCCATGCTCTAGCATGAGCTAGAGTGTCATCTAGGCTCACCCACCTACTGGAACCAAAGGCACACAATCAAAACTTTATTAATCTCTTCTTTCGCCCAAATGTGTTTCAAAAAACAACTACCACTATGACTCGAAACTCGAAACCTCCTCAAGGTCAACATCTTGCGTAGGGTCTACCTACAACCTAGGCTAGCTTCCCAATTGGAATCAATCATGCACTACCTCCTATATTGAGGTTCGTGCATCATCCACCTTGATTTAAAACTCATGTGCCCTCCTTACTTCTTGTTGCCTTCGTATTAAACTTTGTGCATTGCCCTCATGAATGGAACAAATGCTACTTATTTCTCAATCACCTCAACCTTGTAAATGATTTTTATTTTCCTCCTTATATATGCAATTTGAAGATTAGGATGATGTCGACTCTCTTGCAACCATTTGAATTTTAAATTTTTTTGTAACATTTAAAATTCAAATTTAATTTTATTATAATATTTAAACCTTGGTTTAAATATTATAATTTATTTTTAATCTTTTGTCTTTTGCTCTTGAAATCTGTTTTCACCCTTGTAATAAATAAATATTTCTCAATAGAACCTTGTATACCTTATCTTTCTCTTGCTAACATAACCATATAGAACCTTGTCATAACCATGGATAACCTTTTCAACTAAATAATACTTTGTCCTTTTCTTACACACACAACCATGAAGAATGCTTTTACCTTGATAATTATTTTCAACCATTTCACCTTTGACATCAATGATAACCAATATAATCAATATTTCCAACAAGATGTAGATGGGGTGGGAATAATAAGAAGTGTGGTGGAAGATGAAGCTAGGGACGGTGTAGCTAAAAAGGTAAATGGGGAAATGACATATGGGAAGAAGATGAAGTTGTGAAAATATGGGGGTAATGGAAGCACCAGTAACCTATGGTGGATGGGATGAATATGAGGGTATGTTTCTCAAATCGAGTATGGGATGTGAAGATGAGGATGGTTGATAGGTGGTATCAATATAACGATGAGGAGTGGGCATGAACTATGTGGATGATAGGAGTGGACCCGATGGAAGAGCAACAATATTGCAAATTTGAATGGGTGACCGTCAGTAGGGATGCAATGGAACAATCTATTTTAAATGTATTTTATACAATGATGTAGCATGGAAGGGACACATTGCATGTCCTGAATCCATGGGTGTTCCAAAAGAATATTGTACTGCATCTCTCTTTCAATGACGTAGAAGAGGGTGGAAATGGTTTTGGCACTAGCCTGAATGGTGAGGATAATGATGCCTATGATAGGGCACATAGAGCCATCAAAGACATAAAGGTCCATAGAAGTAGTAGTGGGATGAGTAGAAGGAAGGTGAATATGGCCAAGGGTTATGGTAGAAATGATGTCGATGGATGAACCGGTATCGATGAGAATGCGCTTGTAAGTGATAGAATTAATGGAAGCTTGGATATGCAAAGGTGGATCCACCCCTTCACCTACAACTTTGGTGATCTCATGGTTATGGAAGTTGAAATAAGGTTGCAAGAATATTTGAATAATGACAACAAAGTTGATAAAGACATCGGTATCATGAGTCTCAATATCAAGAGGATAGAGAATGGAATTGAGGGCCTCACGATGAGGTTGGAATTGTTGCAAAAGGTCAAAGATGGATAACCTTGTAGGGGCAGTGCAAAGTTTATGAGAAATACTACCACAAATAGTGATGACATTCCATGGTATAGTGGTATGATTTGGTGGAGGAATTAGGGTATTTGAAGAAGATGGTGGAAGAGAAGTAGAAGGGCGTTGGGCTTCAACAAGAGGTGGGTGTTGGTTACAAGTAACAATTTTGATCATACCCAAAAATCCCTATTTGGAAGGGCTATGATTGACATGATTGACCTATCAAGGATTGGACTAAGCATTAGGACCCCCATGTTTGGGCAATGGATTTTAAAATATTTCCAACATTTATTTTACGGTGTATTGGGGTCAAAAACCTGAATAGTGCCACAGTCAATAAGATCTTGAATGGTATGTCGAAAGACAAGGAAAGCATCGATAGAATGACCATGTTGGAGATGAAAATCACAAAATTTCTATAGATTGTGGTCATAAGAGAGAGGATGATTTGGATTATCAGGTTGGATGTTAGGCAAGGTGATGAGGCATCCATCAAATAACCAGTGGAATAAAGTAGGCATGGGCTCAGAAAAAGGTGTCCAATTACGTGGTGGATAAAGGGGAAAATGATTACACCCTTGGTATGGATTAGAAAGTAGTGGAGGGTTGACTTGGTATGTAGTTTGGCAAATAGTTTGACAAGCTCTGTAGGTGGAAGGGTAAAATATAGACCATGTATGACCAACCTCCATCAAGAGATAAAATTAGTAATAGGCTCATCGTCGAATTGGTGTAAAGCATAGAAATATGATAATATCATTTTGGTTTTGATGTTGATCAAAATTTTTAAGAAAGATATTGACAAACTGTTCAAAATTGAAGAGACTATGACAAGGCAAATGGTTGTACCAATATAATGCTTATACCCCAAGAGAAAGTTCAAATGAATAGAGCATGAGGGGATTGCTACCATGAAGTTGGTAAAAATATAAATTGATAAGATGTTCTCTAGGGTATTCCTTACTTTTAAATTTGTCAAATTTAGGGATCTCAAACTAGTAAGGATAAGGATGCATACGAATAGATGGATGAATTGGTTCATTGCACAACTTGTCATATGTAGGTTTTTGAGGTCCATAACTAGTCATGTGCAAATACAAAGTTTTGATCTATTATTGCATGGAATGGAGTTCACTAGTGTAGCACCTTAAATTTGATGCACTTAAATTGATTAACTCAGTAAAAACATTAAAATTGATAAAAACATCAAATTTACCTAAGTCTACCCAAAAATCATTCAAAATTAGCAAAAATCCATTTGCCTCGATTTTTGCGCCCTCAAACCAATGTTGTTTTGACCGTTGGGCAAAATCGCCTGACTTTCAGCAAAATCGCTTGAGCGGCTAGCAAAATCGTCAAGCGATTTTGCTCAAAAACAAAATTTTCCCAAGTTTGCAAAATGCCAAAAATCCATTTCAAACCGCGTTTCTGAGTTTGGAAAGAGGTTGTAACGATGGATTCTGGCGAGATTAGGCAGGGGGCAAACATAGGAGGGATCCCAACTCCCTCCCTATTTTGGCCTAACCTCCTGATTTCCCAGATTTACCCCTAATCCTATTTAATCCCCCCTCTAATTCATTTTTTAAGGCTGACTCCCTGATTGCAAAGCGTGCTAAGTGATCCCCTGAGCAGATAGCAGAATTGAGAAGCCATTAGTATAATCTTCCCATCTTCAATTTGCCCGTATTTGCCTAAAATCCATCATTGTCCCATTACCCTCTTTAGCAAATTTTCACTTGCAGGTTGCAGTCAAAATCGCACAGCGAATGACAAAATCGTAGAACAATCGACAGAATCGTGCTGCGAGCAAGCGGAGTAGGTGTGCGATTTCACAGAAAATAGCAGCGATCCTGCTGACTTGGCAACGATCCTGACTGACATTTTGCTCACAGATCATCTGGGGCAAAAACCTTTATTCTGTTTGTTCTTCTTCCTTCTCTTCCATTTTATTTAGTTATTTAATTATATTTTCATTAATTCAGCAATGCATCTCGGGTATTCACCATCATGTTAATCAATTTTTAATTTAAATCTGCATTTTGCTTACATAAAATTCATGAACATTTAGACTCTTGTACTTACATCTATTACAAACCTTTTCTATCTTTCATTTAGTTGAAAAGGAATGCTTAAATAGGAAACATATCAAAGTTTGAATCATATTTGTGCCAGAAAACCATTTTGTGTCTTGTGTTTTGTTGCTACAAAATTGCAGCGAAATCGCTTGCGATTTCAGCAAATTGTTGAGCGATTTTTCCTGGAACAACAACGATTCTGCCAAAATAGCAGTGATCCTACTCTGCATCAAAAAATTAGAATCTTCATCAGACATCTCGATTCAGGTATGTTTTGAATTTCTTTTAAGCATAGAATTAGCAACTGCATTTGTCATTTCTATTCCTGTCTGTTGTTTTCATCAAAAAAGTAAAAAAAAATTGCATCATAGATAGGTTAGTTGCATTTCAAAGGCCAACCTTAGGTGTTTGTATGAGTGATCCAAAAATGAACATATTAAACCTCATTCTCAACCTAGGTGCGGAAACTGCCATCAAAAGTTTCCTGGTGAACCCACAATTCATCAAAAAATCACCACAAGAAGGCACGATCAAGTGCCTCTCTTTCGAGGTGTAGCTCTATCATTTTCCATTCCCCTCTGAGGCGCGGATCCATCAGCCTAGAGGAAAGGAGTGCAAAAATTTTAGGCCTACATTCTTTGGTGAACCCGACGTGAAACATTAGATTATCTTCTGATTCTTAAATTAAATATTAAAATCAAAATCAAAACAAAAACCAAAATCAAAACAAAAAAACAATAGTTAAATTGCATTTGCATTTTAGATGGTAGATTATAATTATAGGAGAGCTATTCGTCTTAATGTTACTACAATATTAGCAATTCAAGAAGTCTCATACTTTAATGAAAGTGAAAATATAACATCTGGAGAGTCCTGGATTGAATTAGATAGAAGACTAGACGTTATTGAAAGTAGACAAGAAGAACTTAAACAAATCCGTAGGATAGACTTGGCTAGAATCCTGGATCCTTATAGAGAACCTACCTATTTTGACCTTCAAAGATCTTGCGAAAGGTGGTTGACTAATAAGAGAGCCTTGATTTCACCTAATTTCTACTCCTTTGAAACCTACCTAGACGACGTCGTAGCGACACATAAGTTTTTAGCTCACGTAGAAAGTCAAGAAATAATCCTAGACGATAAGAGAAGGCTTAATACCATCCCTAGAGTTGTATTCTATAGAGAGTATTGTCACGAGCTATATTTTTATAGGTCTAACCTAGAAGTAGATTGCATTACCTTAGCACAATTCATAAGGTTCCTACAAGACAACTTCACATTTGAAGAAGAGCATTACATGACACCTGATCAATTGGAGCCCATTAATGATATACATAAATTATTTCAAGAAGATTAAAATCTACTATTACCTAGCGTGTGATTATTTGTGTGTTTAATTGCTTGCTCTACGTGTCCTAGATAAACAAAAAAAAATCAATCTAAAAATAGTAATTTAATTTAATTAGTTAGGTATATATAAATAATATATATATACCCCAAAACCTAGCACATAAAAAAAAATATATATATATATATAACATATATATCTATGAAATCAACTTAATTCAAAATGCCTAAATTAAGGAATGGTAAAGAAACTGAGAATGAAATAGAAGATCAAAAACTAGAGCAAGAACGAGAACCATACCGAGAACAAAATAATAATGAAGAAACTCGGTCTGAAGAAGAATATGTTTCTTCAGATCATGACAATGATAGGTGAGGATGTAGAACTTAATCAACCTAAATTAAATTCTAAAGGTAATCTTAAGTTTGAATCCATTGAAAATTTTATATCTTTTATGAGAGATAATATGGATGATCTTAATCAAGCAATAGAAGTAGAGAAGCAAGGAAAAGGAAACCTAGCAGATGCTTTTACAGCCGCACTTAAAGTGCATACCAACCCCTTACATTACATAGAATCTAGTGAGGATCAAGATGAAACACCAAGACAAAATATGATACATATAAATCAGAGGCCTCGAAAACAAACAACTCAAGCCTCTAAGATTCCTCTTAATAATGTTAGAACAAATGCTAAGCAATAGACCTTTGCTTCTATACTTTCCCAAGCCCTTAATCAACAACGGAAGGGCAAACAAGTGCAAAAGAATAATTATCAAAAGATAGTTCCACCAAGAAATACTTTGCATAACACTGTCTCAATGGGAAATCCTAATAAAGTTGCACCTAATTATTATCAAGGATATAATGATACGATGCAACCAAACCAGTTTGGTGGACATCAAGGGTTGGAAGCAATGGTAAAGCAATTGGCTTCCCACTTAGACCAAATAGATCCTTACCATCCCTCATACAACTATCAAGAGATGTGTAGTCAACCCTTGGATCCCATCGTAATAGCTCAACCTTACCCTAAGCATTTCCCTATGCCAGTGTTCACTATATATAAGGGAACTGAAGATCCCATCGAGCATTTACGCATGTTTAGAATAGCATGTCATGATGTCTCGCATGATGATTTACTGATGCTTAAGATGTTTCCTAAAATTTTAGGAGGCATAGCCTTGGAATGGTACTATCAAATTCCTAACAACTCCTTAAGGAATTTTGAAGAAACAATTGAGATGTTTGTACATCAATTTAGTGCCTACATAGAGAGGCATGTGACTATTAAATATTTGTACAATCTTAAGCAAGGTAAAGATGAAAGTTTTGCAGAATTCCTAACTAAGTGGAGACAACTTTTAAGCAAGTTGCATTTTGCATTACCACAAAGAGAAATGCTAGACATATTCATAAATAATTTGCAAGAACAATTGTCCTATGAACTTTCCATGACTACTATAACATATTTTGACCAAGCTATTGACCTAGGGAGAAGGGTAGAGAGCACCCTTATTAGAATAGGTCAATATAAAAATAAATATGAAGATAAGAATTCTAAAAATCAGTATAAGAACAAGCAAGTAGTCGGTGACGGAGTTACCGATAGTAGGAATAATCAGAATATCAACCTTACTGAAGTTGTGAAGAAGTTCATACTAAAAGCTCTTGATAAACCTCCAAGAGAGTTTACCAGATTAAATCAACCATTACATATGATTTTACCTCAGTTATTAGAACAAGGCTTAATTCGGTTGCCTGAAATAAGACAACCCGATACAACTGTAGCGGGGTTTAGAGCTGATTTGCATCTGTAATTTTCATAGAGTTGATGGACATTCAACAAATTCATGTAAAAGGTTAAAGCATATGATTCAAGATTTAATTGATAAAGGAGATATGGAGGTAGAGAAATTTCCTCCTAGAAATGTCCAAAATGATGCTAAAAAACAACCCCAAAAATAGAATGCAAATCAAAATCTGGATATTTTTCAACATCCTTTACCAAAACATGGTAAAGAAGCTATAAATCAAGTAGAACAACATAATGTTCCCCATCCAACTAGATATGTGGGAACTATTAGTGGTTTTATGCCTCATCAAAATTTACAAAAGCCATATGCTACTACGGCATCTCAGATGACTGTCAGACCCTTAAGAGATTGTCAAATAACAACTGTAGAGAGTAATGAAGGGAATAGTGAAGGAAGTGATGATGAAAGTGAAATGGATATCACTTCAAATAATTCAAATAGTTCAGAAGATGAATCTGAAGCAATCACTCCTATTACAGATCAGATGGTTCCAGAAGAACCATTTCCAAGAAGAGTGACCACTAGACCATCGTCACAACAATGGCTCTCAAATGAACAAGCACAAAATGCAAGACCTCGTAGCAATTTTGTGGGGACTATAGGAGTGGTTACAAGGCAACAGGCCCAAAACCAGAATTCACAAGACCAAAGTGATAAAGCAAACCCATTTATTCTAAAAAATCCTAACAAAGGAAATAATGCGTTTGGTTCGCAACAAAGAACACCCTATGATATTAATGAACAATTATCTACCATTACAATGAGAATTTCTCTTCTAGACCTTTTGAGAACTTCTCCCACTCATAGAGATGAATTAATGAAAACTCTAAACAAAATGATGGTTCCAGAAGATATTGAACCAAACGCTATAGTAAATGTTGTAACTTTAAATGAAGTAAACTTCATAGATTTCAAAGATAAGGAAATACCTCCTCAAAGTATGTTTGGAGATAATCCTTTATATATTACAACAATGATTGGAGATGTAGGAGTTAAAAGAGTTCTAATAGACAATGGATCTTCACTGAATATATGCACTTATGATTTTTTCAAATATTTGGGTTTAAGAAAGAAGACATGCAAAAAACTGAGATGCTTATTAAGGCATTTAATGATGAGACTCAAGAAACGTGTGGAGTAATGAAAATCCCATTGCAAGTTGGTCCACGGATTTTGGATACGATTATGTTTGTTGTACCTTGCTTTGCATCGTACAACATTCTTTTGGGTCGACCTTGGATCAATGCAATGAGAGCAGTTCCTTCCACATTACATCAATGTGTAAAATTTGAATTTAAAAATCAATTGGTTATCATCCATGGAGACCCTAGACCTTTTGACATGTGTGCTCTGGCAGAACCCATAGGAGTTCCATTTTTTCCAGCCATGACTTCTATCCCTCAGAATCCAAATACACCCATAAAGCACTATAAGCCTAAATCACATTCTAAATCACCATCACCTAAAGCATGTGATAAAGTATCAATAAAAATAAAAGAACCATCCCCTTCTAAAGGAATATCTAATCCTTTTCCTAAACCTGTAGTGACTGAATTACCTATAGACCCTACAGAGTTTAAATTTTCAACATCTAAGGAAAATGATAAAGAACATAAGCCATCTACCTCATATGCAGTTTTAGATGAAGGATTAGCGGATTTATCCTCAATTTTGGCACCAATTGAAGAAGTTAATCTAGCTACGCAAGATTCTAAGATATTATCTGAGTCTTCCTCATCTCCCCGCACTTTTGGAGTACCTAAGAAAGGGAGAATTTGTCATATTGGGAGCTCTATATTTATATCTGCAGGATATGATTTTGGAAAGTATTCAATATTACAAATTTCAATTGATCAAAATGAATTTGCCAAATGCTATTTTTCTGATAAATATGTAATACCAAAAGAAATAATGTGCAATTTGGGATATAGAGGTAAAGGCTTAGGACCTTATCAAAAGGGTATAAGAGAACCTTTAGAAGTTATTGAATGGCCAGCCCGATGTGGTCTTGGACTCATCCCCACAAAAACTGAGCCATTTCCATACAAGGATGATGACAATCTCATGACATATCAAGAATACATAGAATTAAAAGCAATGTCTAGAAAAGTGCATACATGTAACATGTTAACATTAGTATATCCAGACATGATTGCTTCTATGGATGAATGTTTAGAAGGGGACATATATCATGATGTGTCTTTAGAAGAAATTTTTCAAAACCAGTATTTCTTTGATGGATCCATGCCATGCATAGCCCATATAGAAGAATGTAATCCTCAAGAGGAATTAGCTAAATGCACTTTGGAAGAATTACAAGAAATGGGTGTATCTCCTGCACCACCAAATTTTGAAAGAGACTTGAACATTGTTGTAGACAATTTTCTAAAAGTTAACATTGGTACAAAAGAAAATCCTCATATGGTCAAAACTGGATCCGAATTGAGTGAAGAAAAACAAATATTATACATAGAATTTCTCATAGAATATTCAGATGTCTTTGCATGGACATATGCAGATATGCCTGGCTTAGATCCTTCTGTAGTCATGCATCATCTAGTAGTGCACCCTGATGCTAAACCAGTAAAGCAAAAATTAAGAAAGATGCATCCTAAAGTCACACTATTAGTCAAAGGTGAATTAGAAAAGCTCTTAAACGTCATTTTCATACAAGCAATTGATTATGCAGAATGGATTTCTAATGTTGTTCCAGTCACTAAGAAAGAAGCCACAAAAATTAGGGTTTGCATAGACTTTAGAGATATTAATGCGGCATGCCCTAAAGATGATTTTCCTCTCCCTAATATGGATCAAATCATAGAATTTACAGCTGGGAGTGGAATGTTATCTCTTATGGATGGTTTTTCAGGATACAACCAAATCAGAATTGCTCCTGAAGACCAAGCAAAAATGGCTTTCATCACACCTTGGGGAACTTTCTGTTGGAAAGTTATGCCTTTTGGTTTAAAGAATGTTGGAGCAACATATCAAAGAGCCATGACGTATATCTTTCATGATATGATGTATGATATTCTACATGATTATGTTGATGACATCATAGCTAGATCCAATGAAGAAGATGATCACATTAGAGATTTAAGGAAAGTATTTGATAGACTAAGAAAGTATCTAATACGCTTAAATCCAGATAAATGTGTATTTGGGGTGAAATATGGCAAGTTATTAGGAGTTATCATTTCTATAAGAGGTATAGAAATAGACCCTCTAAAAATTAAAGCTATTCATGATATGCCATCTCCTAAGAATATATCATAATTAAGAAGTTTGCAAGGAAAATTACAAGCTATTCGTCGCTTCATAGATAAGTTGGCGGATAGGACATAACCTTTCCTTAAATTTCTTAAGAAGAATGTATCCTTTCAGTGGGATAAAGAGTTTCAAGAAGCTTTTGACAACATTAAGCAATACCTTCTTAATCCTCTAGTGCTTGTTCCGCCTAAACTAGACCAACCTTTTATTTTGTATATTTCGGCTTCAGAACTTGCACTTGGAGCTATGTTAGCTCAAATTGATAAAGAAAAGAAAGAACGAGCAACATATTATATAAGTAGGACTTTAATAAATTATGAGACAAGGTATACTCCATTGGAAAAATTATGTTTAGCAGTAGTATTTTCAACGCAAAAATTGTGCCATTATATGTTAAGTCAAACGACATATGTCATTGCTAAATCTGATCCATTAAGATATTTAATGAGTAGACCATATCTGTCAGGATGCACAGCTAAATGGGTTCTTGCTCTTAGTGAGTTTGAACTCATATTTATCGGCCAAAAATCTATAAAAGGCCAAGTTATAGCAGATCAATTAGTTGTTGCTCCTATGGAATCTACTCAGCCTATGAGCATCGAATTTCCTTGATGAATGCCTCAACTTGGAAGAGGATCACTCGAAAACTTGGACATTATTTTTTGATGGAGCTAGATGTATGAGTGGAGTAGCAGGTATTATATTAAAATCTCCTCAAAAGCACCTAATCCCTTTATCCTTTAAATTACAATTTGCTTGTACTAATAACACTATAGAATATGAAGCTCTAATCCTTGGATTACGAGCCGCTTTAGCACTAAAGGTAAAAACATTATTAGTTTTTGGAGATTCTCAGCTCGTCATAAATCAAATTAATGAATTTTATCAAACATGAGATGAGAAACTTCATCCTTATAAGGAATATGTGTTAAAACTTATATCATTGTTTAATAAAGTAACTTTAGAAGTTGTTCCTAGAACTAGTAACCGTGCTGTCGATGCTATGGCTGCGATGGCTTCTTTGTTGCCTTTGGAGTTGGATGATGAATATGCTACTATTATCATCAAAAAACTCTAGGAACCTACTTCTACTAAGTCATGTATGGAACCATTAGATGTTTTTTTGATTAATGAAGTTACCCTAGAACCGTGGTACATAGACATTTTTAATTTCTTACAAAATGGAACCTTCCCTGAAGGATTTGATAGAAACCAACGTAGATTGTTATGCAAGTGAGTTGTTCACTTCGTAATAATTGGTAATACCCTTTATAGGAGATCCTTCGAAGGTATCTTATTAAGGTGTCTAAATTCTGAAGAGTCTAAGAAAGCCCTAAGTGAAGCTCATGATGGGTCTTGTGGAGGACATTTTAGTGGAAGTGCTATTTCTAGAAAACTTCTTAGAATAGGTTATTTCTGGCCTTCAATGGAGAAAGACGCAAATGATTATGTGCATCAATGTGACAAATGCCAAAGGCATTCTGACCTTGTCCATGCTCCTACCCAAGAACTCCAAACCATAGCATCCCCTTGGCCTTTCTCTAAATGGGGTTTAGACATTATTGGTAAAATCAACCCTGTTTCATCTGATGGTCACAAGTTCATCATAACTGCAACTGAATATTTTACAAAGTGGGTCGAAGCTATGCCTTTAGCTTCTTGCACAGGAATCCAAGTCTCAAAATTCATATTTAATCAAATCATCTACAGATTTGGAATTCCATCTAATCTTATTTTTGATAATGGAACATGTTTTAAAAATAAAGATATTAAGAAATTGTGTCAAAAGTATAAAATCCAACATAGATGGTCCACTCCTTACTATCCACAAGGAAATGGCCAAGCCGAAGCATCTAACAAAACCTTAATCAAAATCTTAAAAATAATGGTTAATAAAATAGGTCGTGACTGGCACATCCAATTATATCCTGCTTTGTGGGCTTATCGAACTAGCGTTCGTACTCCCACTGGTGCTACACCTTTTGTCTTGGTATATGGTGCTGAAGCAGTTTTTCCCTTTCAATTAGAAGTTCCATCCCTATCACTTTTACTTCAAGATGTTGAAGTAGGAGATGAATATCGTGCTAGCAGACTCAGTCAACTAGAACTTCTGGATGAAAAATGCATTCATGCTTTAGAGCACCTTCGTGCTTACCAAGACAAACTTAAAAGATCATATGCTAAAAAATTTCATAACAGATCATTTGAAATTGGAGATTTAGTTTTAAAAGAAAATCAGAGGAATACTAATGCAAGAAAAGACCTTAAAGGAAAATTCCAGCCCAACTGGTTGGGACCATTTATCATCACTGCTAAATTTGGGTCAGGTGCATATAGATTGGCTACCTTGGAAGGAAAAGATCTCAAGGAACCCATGAATATTATGCACCTCAAACGATATTATGCATAGATCCAAATCTTCATCTTTGTACATATTTGTAAATAGGTTTATCATGCACTTTCAAAAATGTTCCTCAAAATAGCCAAACAAATTACAAAATAAGAAAAATACAAAAATATTCCCAAAAGCTTTAATCAAATTTTGCTAAAATAGCAAGTAATATTTTCCTTTATCTAGGATTAAATTCAGAAGTTATCTTGAACCACGCACTTAAAAATTTGTAAAATTAAATAATTTTTGATATCTATTATTTTGATTATAAATCTCTCTTATATCAAAGAACACTATTTTCACTAAATAAATTTTCTGTTTATGAATGATGTTGCTACTTTTTGGAACCAAGACCCACACGTTACACATTAAAGATGATTTATTGCAATCTTCGAATAATGGTACTGCATAGTGAGTTTTAATGCTTTAAGCGAAAATTTTTCCCTGCTATCCTCTCATGTGCATGATCTAGAATGAATGAGAAATTGGCAAAAGGACAAGATTCCATCCTACCCAAATAAAAATCCCTTGCTCCACATCTAAGCTGAGCAAGTATCCCAAAAGAAAAAAAAAATGAAAAGATAAAAAGAAAAGCAATAAAATCCCCCTTGTTAAAAAAAATGAACAAAATCCCTACCCCTTGAAAGTGAAGAAAAGAAGGAATACGGAACTTGAATCCCTGGAATTTCTCATTCAGTCAAAAATCATGAAGGTAAGCCCCATAACAGGTGATTTGTGCCCAACTTGCTTGACATTGGGTAATTCCTTTTCGCGTGGCGACATGTCTGTCACATTAGCGACCTTCTTTTGTACAGACCAATGTCCGCTTGTGGATTAGCTAGCTTTATGGTAATTTGACTCACATAGCAGTTCATTCCTAATGCATGCACAAAATCATGGTTAAAGAACATTTCACTTGCACACACATTGGT
Source organism: Wollemia nobilis (assembly GCA_028583015.1). Lineage (NCBI taxonomy): Eukaryota > Viridiplantae > Streptophyta > Pinopsida > Araucariales > Araucariaceae > Wollemia > Wollemia nobilis. Next base: position 58,361 of record JAQPPZ010003852.1, on the reverse strand, counting down.
TTCATTAAGTTTGCTCCATCATTTATCTACTTAAAATCAGTAAACGAACTTTACAAAAGGCACACACATTTGCTATTTGAGAGATTTTGTATCATTATGATAGCATCAAAATGGAAATAAATGCACTTCACACACAAGGGTTCTAGATAAATTTGAATTTATTTTTTTGAGATAAATTAAAATATTGCGTTGATATTTTATTAAATTTCTACATATCAAACTTAAAATTACAAAAATTCAAAAAATATATATCTTTTTCGCAATGATGGTATTATTCCTAAGCAATTAGGGATTCCTTGCCTAGCGAAAACCATCTTCATAAATTTGTCATGTTAACAAAATATTCCAAATAACTCAAAAATATTATATCTAAAGTTACATATTCATCCTGCATTGCATTTTGGTTTTACTGCGATGATGGTATTATTCCTAAGCGATTAGGAATTCCTTACCTAGCGAAAACCATCCTTCTAATTTTTCATGCCCAAAAATTCATCGTAAGCATCTATAAAACCTTTTGCATATGTGATACAATGATTTACACAACATTAATTTTGCATTTTACAAAAATATTTTTTATCCTGCATTTTCATGATGACTTTTTGCGATGATAGTATTATTCCTAAGTAATTAGCGATTCCTTGCTTAGCAAAAGCCATCGTTCGACGTTTGTATGCCCAAAATTACATCTTTTTGATCAACAATCAATACATCTCATCCTATCAAAAAGCCTTAAGAATTTTCTTAAGCACCCAACCATTTCATTTAGCAATATCAAAATACACCTCATAACAGGATCAACTTCGTGACTTAACGAGCTTAGATCTCCACAACAGTCACATAACAACGCCACATCCTTCGAGGTTTATTGCTAAATTCACATTTCCTATTTTCAGAAACAACAAAACCATTTTACACATCTTAATGCAATTTTACATCAAATCATTTTATCAAATTTAAAATACAACTCTTTAAAATCAAAATGCAAAATTAATCATCAAACACATTGACACATAAGGCAAAAGATCAAAATCTATATATATCATCAAAAAAGTATATATATACAATAGTATATTGGTATGCCACAATAGCCATCATCGGCATACTCAGTCATCCAAAAATACATCATCAATACATCATCAAAATTCCAATCCTCATGACTGTCCAACACCCCTGGTGCTCTATGCATCGTCACCTCCAGGAGGTGGAGGAGCTGAGCCGTAGTAGTCTCTCGAGTGGAAGACTAGGATCTCTGACTTGCCCGAGTCGATGGCTCGTACATCATTGGGAGAGGTACTCTCTGTCCCTCTAGGATGGTCATGAAGTACATCGCCTGGTAGAAAGCAGCTCACCCAGAAGCCCTGGAGAGCATATCCGCTATCCCTCCCACTCCTCTCTGTGCCTGTGCCCTCGCCTGGGCTAACTCTACCTCTAGCATCTCAATGCGCATCCTCTGGGAGGTATTAGTCTCTCGTAGCATGGCATTCTCCACTCGGAGAGCAGCCATCGCACTGCTCTCACCCTCCTCCTCCGTGGCTATCCCCTTCCTAGGGGAATCTGGTCTAGGCTCTTGAGGAGAGGGTACCTCCATCTCATCTCTCCCTCGGGTCCGTGGGACCCTCAATGGTCTTAGCGGAGGCCCACCATGGCCCCGTAGTCCTATAGTATGAGGATCTGGCATCCTCCCTCTGCCATGCAAGTGACCACCCCTGGTCCTTGCACCTCTACCTCGAGCCATGGACTCTACACTGGCCTACTCACTGGCTACTCTATGATGTCGGAGCACCCACTCCACGTCCCTATGCATTGGCCCCCTCCGTGCTATCAGTATCGAAGGGTAGACTGAGGCATACCATGTCATGTAGTCCGCTGTAACCCTTACATCATCTCCAATGGTTGTAACAATAGGGGCATCATCTAGAGCTGTATCTAGGAAGCACCTCATGTCAGGTGCACCATTGATAGAGGTCGGATCCCTGGTGGTCCGAGCATAGTAAAAATATCTAATAGTAGGGATCCCCTACTGTAAGCCAAACTATCGAAGCACCCGGTCCGCTCGATGGGGCTCCATCTCCCCATCATGCATCCATAACCAGATAGCTCGTCTAACATGAGCTAGCTCTACCCTATCCTCGACCCATCTTGGGTGGCCCCTCCATGGTCTCTAGGTGATGGCATCCCCTGTCAGCTCATCAAAAAGCCACCTGGCATCATCCAGGCTAATCCTTCGAACTCCTCCTACCCGGACTACCTAGTAGTAAACTCGGGGCCTCCCTGCCTCTGCTACTGCTATCGGTAGCCCCTCAAGCCTTCACACTATGATGTGCTCCCAACACCAGACCTATAAAAAAGAGGTAAGCACTAGAGCCACCCCCTCCCTGTAGACAATCCTGTATAGTGTCCTATACAAGTGACACAAGCAAAAAGGACCCCATGCAAATCGAATTCGGTGGTCCCACATATCGGCCACTACCCCTACAAGCAGCCAAGGCAATCTATAGCTACTCTGGTGGCACAACAACAAGCCACCAACTACTCCTAACAATACCGATGTCAGAGGAGAAATCTCGGGTATCTATCTCAGAGTAGTAATAGAGACCCCACCTGACTCCAGCCTCATCTGAGGATCCTCAGATAATATCTGAAGTGCTCGAGCCTAGTGATCTGACCCTGTAACCCACTGGCCCTGAATGGGGATCTACAAGATCCTCCAGACGTCCTCTAGGGTGGGAGCCATCTCCCTAGTCGACAGTCGAAAGGTGGATGAACTAGGATACCACCTCTCTGCCAAAGCTATAAGCAAAGTGAGGTCGACAGGAATTTGTGGCATCTCAGCCACATGACGCAGTCCCACCGCATCCAAGGTCGCCCGATCACCATCAGACAGGTTTCCTAGGTCCACTTGGAAACCATCATAATGCCACTCTCGGCTCTTCAAACTGCCCAACTGCACACACAAAAGTCAAAAATTTAAAGTTAATTACCAAAATTACATTAAAACCCAAAATCGCATTCAAGTTGTCAAAATCATTTCGATTTTGATGAAATCGTTCCTGTTTCTGGCGAAATCACCCTCGATTCATCAAAATCGCTTTGGAAGTCCTAAATCACTACATTTTTCTGTAGCGATTTTACCAAACCTACGATTTTGTGATCTCGAGGCGATTTCACCAGAGCGATTTCGCCTCGTACCAAAAATTACGGCATACCCGAATTTAAAGTCCAAATTAAAATTCAAAGAAAATCATAAAAAGCATGAAAATTGCATTAAAAAGTTAAAAAAAAAACTTAAATTAATGCTTACCCTCTCTCCTTCGTGCACTAGATCCGCTCTATGTGTCAATCCTGCCATCGTGCACTCAAAGCTCTTTTTCTCTCTGGAAAGTGAACAGTAAAAATGAAAATGAAATTTCTTATTTTGTTTCTCTATTTAAGTCAACCTGAAAATTTCCTTTTTTTTGAATTTTCATTAATTTGTCGAATTAATGCAAAAATCGAAGGGGGCAGCATAATAAGACGTCAAAATAACAAAGTTAAAACAATGAACTAAAAATGCATACAATTTTTTTTTTTTTACTACCTCAAAAAATGTGCCATTTCATCTTTAACGACTTTTTCAAAAAGTCGCTAAAGAGGGGGCAAAATGTAGCACCTTAAATTTGACGCACTTAAATTGATTAACTCAGTAAAAACATTAAAATTGATAAAAACATCAAATTTACCTAAGTCTACCCGAAAATCATTCAAAATTAGCAAAAATCCATTTGCCTTGATTTTTGCACCCTCAAACCAATGTTGTTTTGACCGTTGGGAAAAATCACCTAACTTTCAACAAAATCGCTTGAGCGGCTAGCAAAATCGTCAAGCGATTTTTCTCAAAAATAAAATTTTCCCAAGTTTACAAAATGCCAAAAATCCATTTCAAACCACGTTTCTGAGTTTGGAAAGAGGTTGTAACGATGGATTCTGGCGAGATTAGGCAGGGGAAAACATAGGAGGGATCCCAACTCCCTCCCTATTTTGGCCTAACCTCCTGATTTCCCAGATTTACCCCTAATCCTATTTAATCCCCCCTCTAATTCATTTTTTAAGGCTGACTCCCTGATTGCAAAGCGTGCTAAGTGATCCCCTGAGCAGATAGCAGAATTGAGAAGCCATTAGTATAATCTTCCCATCTTCAATTTGCCCGTATTTGCCTAAAATCCATCATTGTCCCATTACCCTCTTTAGCAAATTTTCACTTGCAGGTTGCAATCAAAATCGCACAGCGAATGGCGAAATCGTAGAACAATCGACAGAATCGTGTTGCGAGCAGGCGGAGTAGGTGTGCGATTTCGCAAAAAATAGCAGCGATCCTGCTGACTTGGCAGCGATTTTGCTCACAGATCATCTGGGGGTAAAAACCTTTATTCTGTTTGTTCTTCTTCCTTCTCTTCCATTTTATTTAGTTATTTAATTATATTTTCATTAATTCAGCAATGCATCTCGGGTATTCACCATCATGTTAATCAATTTTTAATTTAAATCTGCATTTTGCTTACATAAAATTCATGAACATTTAGACTCTTGTACTTACATCTATTACAAACCTTTTCTATCTTTCATTTAGTTGAAAAGGAATGCTTAAATAGGAAACATATCAAAGTTTGAATCATATTTGTGCCAGAAAACCATTTTGTGTCTTGTGTTTTGTTGCTACAAAATTGCAGTGAAATCGCTTGCGATTTCAGCAAATTGTTGAGCGATTTTTCCTGGAACAACAACGATTCTGCCAAAATAGCAGTGATCCTGCTCTGCATCAAAAAATCAGAATCTTCATCAGACATCTCGATTCAGGTATGTTTTGAATTTCTTTTAAGCATAGAATTAGCAACTGCATTTGTCATTTCTATTCCTATCTGTTGTTTTCATCAAAAAAGTAAAAAAAAATCGCATCATAGATAGGTTAGTTGCATTTCAAAGGCCAACCTTAGGTGTTTGTATGAGTGATCCGAAAATGAACATATTAAACCTCATTCTCAACCTAGGTGCGGAAACTGCCATCAAAAGTTTCCTGGTGAACCCACAATTCGTCGAAAAATCACCACAAGAAGGCACGATCAAGTGCCTCTCTTTCGAGGTGTAGCTCTATCATTTTCCATTCCCCTATGAGGCACGGATCCATCAGCCTAGAGGAAAGGAGTGCAAAAATTTTAGGCCTACAACTAGAGAGCACCATTGTAGTATCTGGTGGATATGGAAATGGATGTGAATAAGAGGGTGGAGGGAGTGGCTATGATTATGCCTATGAATAACCTAAATGTGATGGGTATTTTAGTTATTGCTCTTCCCATTGATTATAGTAAGCAGCCTATTGTGGATTAGGTGCCAATATGGCTTGATATTTTTGGAAAGGGACCAAGGATGGATGTGGTGAAATGTGTGAAGATTGGACTACGGGTTGTTTCTACTAATCATAGTACCCAAGGATCTATTTTTTAGGCATGGGCATCTACTATTGTTGTGCATAAGATAAAGTTGGTTGCGCCTAGTGGTGGTGGTAGAGGACCAAGTAGGCAGGAAAGTGAAGAAAGCGGGTGGTGTAGAATATGGTGGTGGGAGAGATGAAAATGGAGTGAAGGAGAATTGGCTAGAAGATAGGATGGTAACTGATGAGAGCTAGGGTGGTACAAAAGTAGTGGTAAGTAAAGATTTAGGATAGGTCGAATAACATGTTGGATTGGCAAGATAGGATGGGATTGATGGTGATGGTTGAAATAGAGGTGGTGGAGGTATGTGAAATGGTAAAGAAGATGCCAACAGAGGTCCATATTATGAGAATGGTGGGTAGCTAGTAGGAAAATTATTAGCGAACTATGAAGTGAAGAGAGGTGGGTGTGTAGATGGATTTATTTGTTGTTGTTAAAATTACTATGAAGTATGAGATGGATTCTATAATGGTATCTGGTAGTATTGAGGTGGATGTTGAGAATATTGAGGTGGAAATGGTGATGATGGTTGGGATGGAGGTTGTAAACTTGATGAGGCCTACTGTGAATGTGAAATTTGAGAAGAATATGAAGTAGGGGGTGGTGTGTAAGAAGGAGGTTTAGAAATTATACCTATAGTTTGGACAATAGTGATGATATCATGAATGATTTGGGAAACGATGATATTATAGTCATCCCATAGGAGTGGATGAGATGAATTCTCTAGAAAGGGGTGAGTAGGAGATGGATATGGATATGGAGTAGGTTTATCATAAATGATGGTAGTGAGAGGCCTACCTAGTGCAATGTAGATGATATGCTGGAAATAGGTCGATGGTGGATTGGTAGAAGAGAGATCATCTAGAGGAGATGACTCCTCATAGATCTCATCCTCCAAATGGGATGGAGTGGATCATGTGACATGGGAGATGAAACTTACCTTAGGTGATGGGTGTCCAATCAAAAAATCAGGTGGAGCTACTAAAGAAACCTTCTCAGACTCAGAATGTGGATCATTGGTCTAAGAAGAGGAGGTGATTATGGCCATGACAGTGTGACGAGTAGCCTCAATGGCATGAAGAAGATCCTCACATGTCTGACTACTAATAATAGGTATGGTAGTGTGTGTACTAGTGTAGGAACAACCAAAAGGTGTGGGATATAGGATTTGGAAATATTTGACTAACTTTGACACTTACTATTCTCAAAAATACATGTTTGTACGGTAGGGTGTAAACTTCTCCTATACCCAAAAATTTGCATGGTGGGTGTGAGCTTTAGGAAAATAGAGACAGATGATGGATTTATTCATATGTGGATTATTTTTGTGTTGTGTGAAAAATTTGGTGCTATTATGTGACCTGGAAAATAGGTTTATATGATGGGGTGTGAATTTCTTCTATACTCGAAAGTTTGCACGAGGATGTGTAAACCTCAAGAAAATAGGGACAGAGGGTGGATTTATATTGTGTGAGATCCTCTATGTGTTGTATATCACTTTATATGCAGTTTTGTAGCCTCAAATCTAGGTTCACATTGTGGGGTGTGAATTTATCTATACCCAAGGAGTTCGCATGGGGGGTGCGAACCACATGAAAATAGATTGTGTAGTGTTGTGTGGAAATGAAACTATGGGACAACCTAGAAAGTGAGTTGTGAGAAATTTTGATATGCTATTATAACCACTTTTTGAGACTCAATAATAAGAAAATGTTTTTTTATTTTTGTATGTTTTTATGAGAGTATTGTATCCATCCTAAGAACAAACCATAGGAATGGGTGAATTCTACTTGAAAAAGGTATATCATAGCATAAAACCTCCTACAACACCCAAAGGCATACAAAATAGAACTATGTCTCCAACAGGAGAATGGCAACCTAGATGGAATTCGGTAGAGTAAAATGGTATTCAAAGGGGGGAGAGTCAAGATGCTCAAATGATTCAATATACTCTCACAAAGATAGGTTACATTTTCAATGTGTTGCTACCGATATACCCATGCTTTTGCTTAACCCTCATGTTTAAGGCATACACAGTAATGATCAGTTGCACCCACTAATTATTTTTAAAAACCCTGTGGTAAAGGGGCTTTCTAAAAATACCTACTTTGAAGGTTTCTAGATAACCAACACTCAAAAGTGGGGATAACCCGGGGATTAAGGCCGATCGACCAATCCTAGGGGGCTATTATGGTGACTAAACAAAGGTGAACTGGTGTAAGGAGATGAAATCACTGTGTATGTTATGTGAGTGTGTGGGTGTGTGTTTGGCGTAAACTATTTTAGAAGCAAAGCTACTCTAAGTGCCTTTTCAAAATAAATCTAAACTAAGATATTTTTTTGAATTGAAATCTATATTAATATGCTTATGGAATTGAAATCTATATTAATATGCCTATGGAAATTAAATCTAGATTAGGATGCTTTTGGAATTGAAATCTAGATTAGGATGCTTTTGGAATTGAAATCTAGATTAAGTTGCTTATGGAATTGAAATCTATATTAGGATGCTTTTGGAATTGAAATCTAGATTAATATGCTTGTGGAATTGAAATCTATATTATGATGCTTTTAGAATTGAAATTTATATTAAGTGCATCCTCATAAAAACAAATTAATCTAATGCTTTTGGAATTGAAATAATAGGAACTGAAACTAGTCTAGAAAGTAGTTTTAAAGACCAACTAAAGCAACAAAATGTATGCGAAAGGTCAAATGACAACTCAAACAATAATATTAACCTCAAAATGTAAATATGAACATTATACTAGCATAATACCTACGTCCAAGTGTGTACTCTCTAACCTTTTGAAGCATGTTGGTGCATCAACAACCTTTTATGACATGGCATGCACTATGTCTCAAGGTATTTGATGTGGGATTATTCAAAGTTGAAAACTACCTAGAAAACTTAAATAGTCCACAAGATGTGTTAGATGGTGATTAAGCAATGCTTGGTGGGAGTCCCACTGAGCGTGCTAGAATAAAACCATGCAAAAGAGATAATTACACTACAATCCTTCATTCAAAATTATAGTGATCCACTACTTTGTTATTGAAATGAAAAGAGAGATTACAAATTGAAATCCCCTTTTTACAATCCTTACCCTAGAGGCTACAATTGAATCTTCTTGAAGGAAACCCTCTTAGATGTGTTCCAAATATAGTAATATCTCTCTTTTGAATGTTCCTCAGTGTAGGTGGGCTTCTTTCTTGTGAGACACTGCTTGTTTGATGTGTTCCTTGTACCTGTTGGGCCTGCAAAGTCTAATTAGAGTGTTAAGGGGTCTACCTCAATCAAACCCCATGTTTATGAAGACAAATACTCTTTAAACTAGCTCAAGACATGAAATAAATTAAGAAAAATAGTATGAAACCCTAAACTAAGCCATATTTACCTGTTTGGTGATCTTTGTTTTGTTGTAGCAAAGGTTGGCATGGGTGGGTGCAAACCTGGTTTGATCTGGGAAGTTTGCACGAGGGCATGCAAACCTAACTATTTTTGGCTGAACTTGCACAATATAATTTTTGAGCTTTTCTGATGTTGTTGCTCCTTTGTGATTCGATGGACCACCTTAAGAAATTGTCCTTTTGATGTTGATAACCTGTTTGGATCACAAGGAATGTTATGGATATGACCAAAATACTATTACTATGTGGATGTGATGGATACTATATGTCTGGAGTGATTTTTGTAGAGTTTTTGTAAGCTAAAGTTGGAATCCCTAAAATGGTGAAAATGACCTTCTACTTATAGACTTGGCCAAGACTAGGGGAGGGGATGAGGTGTCCCATGTGAGGTGTATGTGGTGAGGTGTCCACCTAAGAGTTGTCCCTTGAGGTGTCCTAGCTCATAAATGAGATTAGGTGAGAGAATCCCTCACCCATATACTAGTCATAATGACCTAGAGGAAAGTCTCCAAATGGCATTTATTAAAACCTTTTTTTGTAAATATCTTCTAATTTAGAATTACTTTTTGTGTGCAAAAGTCTCCATTTCTCATTTATGACCTAGGGGAATGTGAGGTGGAGAAATATTTGGATGAGAGGTAGCAAGGCTAGGCTAGGTTAGTCAATGTAGACTATGTGAGGTGGCAGGCTTAGATTAAATCATGATTAGATCTAATTAAGCATGTGATTCAGCCATAAAGTAAGTTTTAACCAAAAAGGTTGACTTTTGACCATAAAGTGCTTTTTGACTATGGTGGAGGATTCAACCTTGGTTGAGTTGTGAATGAGGCCACGTGAGGACCTATAGTTAAGCATAGGAAGGAGCTTAGCTAGCCCAAGGGGGCTATGGATGATGAATAGTGTTTTTTATGAATGAATAGTGGAATGGAGCCAATATGCAATTTTTAAGGGTTTTGCAAATTGATTGGCCATGAAGGTGAGAAGAGGGTCAATGTGTAAATTTTGGGTGTCTACAGGTATATGTTATTAAGAATAGAAAATATATAATGGTAAGGTGCAAAGAGAAATGTTTGCCATATGGTTATTAGCCAATGTTTTATTAGTTAGAAAGAAATTTAGGAAATAAATATAACTCCTTTTAGGTAATATGAAGGAGAATTTAACATTGAATTGGAACTAAGTATTATAAAGAAATAACCCTTGGAATAAGGATAATACATATAATTTAAACTAATAGTGATGAATTATCTCTTATGGATTTGATAATATTTAGATTAAAAGATAAACCATATTAGTGGAACATGACATGGATCCTTTTAATTAAGTTAATGTTGTAAAGAAGAATAACCTATAGTTTATTTATTTATTATTAGAATTAGCTATTTGAAAATTGATTTATTGAATGACTTAAATATTATGTTAAATCCTTATTAAAATAGTAGAGGGATTATTTTATGAATCTAATTGAAAATAAATAAAAATGGAGTTTTATTTAGTCTTGATAAGCTTAGATGATTAAAGGATGTTTCTTTCTATAGAAACAATATGTTTTGGATTTTGGGAAGGTTTAATGATATTTTCTAGACATTGTAAAAGATATAATTTATTACTTAGTTATAAAAAGCTTAGTTTGAGTTATTGATAGTATTTTGAATCTTTTGAGATTGAGTATATAACTATTTATGTTGAAAATGGTAATATTTTAATAAAAGAGAATATTATTATTTTAATGAATAAAGGATTGGGCATGGGGCCCAATGAATGGAATGGAACTTATGGAGCTTCCACAAATACTCTATTGTAATAAATTACTCAAGGTAAGGACTCTTGAGTATTAGTATATTTGTGAATGATTGAGGTTTAATGTGAGGGAATTATGTGGTTCCCTCGCTCTTGTAAAATGGAATTTACAAAATGCTTGTAATGAGAGGACATAAAACTTATGAATATTATTATGTAACAAGATTGAAACTATGGCAAAAGGAATAATGGATTCCTTTTTGTAGATTGGCTAATAGACTTGCAATGAAAATAAATATGGATATTTTAATGTTGGGTTTTCACCTAGAAGGGTTTCCCAGGATACATGATGTGTCATTTGTGTATATTTTGAGAATTTTGTTATGGAATTGTTATAAGCATTTATTGGACTATTGCTATGAATTTGAATGTAAAGAAGAAATGAAATTTTTTATTTTATTATGCTTTTCATGGAAAGTAATATTGTAATGAAAAATAGATGATTAACTTTCCTTTATTTCTTGCAATAGAATATGGATTATGAAATTGTGGCTTCTAAATTTTAAATGAATGAAAGGATAGAATTATTTTATTGGTTTCACCTTAGGGTTTGGGTATTATTCCTTAAGAGACTATGGTCCATATAATGCCAACCTAATTAGACACCTAAGGTTAGGACCAAAACTAAGGGAGACATGATGTGACAATCCCTTAGGGTTAGAGTGGGCACTTTAGTAATGGATCACTTAAGTGTGCTTTGAGAGATGGCGAGCTTAGAATTTCATTGCGACTAAATTCTTGTGATGGGTTCTCCAATAGATAGTGAGATACCCATGTGAGATATATATCATGAAAATGATAGTCATAGGAACTCAAAAAAATGAGGGAGAATTCCTATGGGGGATGTCATCTAATGTGGTAGTCATTGGAAACCCCGATTGATTGATGGGTGACTAAATGGAGATGCCACATAGGTGATAATCATCTCCATTAAACTATCTAAAGAATAGTTTAATGTTGCATGGTAGTTTTATACTAAATGAAGTGTGTGTAAAACTATAAAAAGCTTATGCCTAAAAACTTGTAAGGAATGAATGGCATTATTATGGGATTTGGTGTCCCTTATATTAAGTGAATGAGATAGGGTTAACCCACATGTTGTGGTCAAAATGTCCTTCAAAATAGAGAAAGTAAATTGAGTGACCACTAAAGGGTATCCTTTAAGCTATATGGATAGTGTAGAAGGTAAACCCTAGAATATCTTATGGGATAATTGGTGATTCCAGTCCACCCAAGGGATGTTGTAGCATCTGGAACTCAGAATGTGGTTAGAAGCTTATGTAGAATTTATCTAGATTGTTTTGGTTAAACTTGAACCTAAAAGAAAAAACATTGGGGTAGAAATTAGGGTTTTTACAATTATGTCATGACCCTCCCCTAGACAACTTTTTCATATAAAATATTTATGAATTTATATGTTCTCATTAATGAAATATTATATGGTCTTATGAGGTTTTTATGATAAATGGTATGTTACTAATAGGCTTGTCTTTTTTGCAAGAATAGACACCTTTGTAAGTGGCCAAAAAGCTAATAGATTATATAGTCAAAGTGAAATGACATGTGATATCTATTTGAGATGTAGCTTATACCTTTGCTATTTGACATGTCATTTATACACTTGCATGATATCTGATGTTAAATTAACACTTCTAACTTTCTTGATGAAGGATTATGTTAAGAAGGATTAATATTGATTCATTAAATAAAAATGAATAAAGGAAATATTTTAGTGCTCAACTTTAGAATAAATGAAATAAAGACATTGATTTAGCTTCAAATTAGAAAATGAACCCAACATAGCAAAATGCAATAGCGAACAATAATGAGATTGTTATCTCGAGTGAATTTCTCTCTGATATTTTAAATCCTTATGGGAAAGAAAGAAAGAGGAGTTTTTTTATCTTTGGGCCTCAACAAAGAACATGCAAAATACAAAGGATATTTTGATATTTTTGGAAGAAAGAGAGAGCATCGAAAGGATCTATCCTCTAATGAGCACTTGTGTCTTCTCCAAAATAAGCATCTACTAAAAGTATAAAGTACTCCTTTTTGTAATTATCTTGAAGAAGGTGTTGCAATTCTATGAGATGGAATTAAATTGGTTGTTTTTATTTAGTTATGTATATAAAGTTTGCTTGGCTTGTGTGAAACATAGAGATACCTCCATTATTAAAACAACATTTTTATGATAGAAGACTTGGTTTTGTTGCTATGTGCACCCGAGAGAACATAGGGATTGAGGGTGGCTAATATTTAGATTGCTTACTACCATGTTATAATATTAGGTGTATCTTTGTACAACTCCAACAATCATCTCATTATTATGAATTATGTTCGCATATATGTGCAAACCATGGAGGCTATAGTGATGATTGTGGTTTCTAGCCTATAGAATGATGTCTGACTAGCATCGAGGTATATGTGTGAATAGGTTTTTCAAGGAATGAAACCATCATTTAGATTGATTTGAAGCCTTCAATCCTCGATGGATCCCATATTTGGAAGCCTATAGGTTTGACTTGCATGCATGGATTGGTTTGTTTCCTATGTACACTAAATACATCATTCATTGTATGGAGTATTTATCCCTCACATGATGCCTAAGGAAAATAAATCAAACCAAAACCTTAATGTTTTATATGGATGACCTTTTATTTATTTGTGAAGCATGGAAGTTGCCAAGTAGTGCCAGTATAGAATCCTCATGAACTACTTACTATGTTAAATAAAAAATCCTTATTAAAATAGTAGAGGGATTATTTTATGAAGTTAATTGAAAAGAAACGAAAAGGGTCTTTTCTTTTGTCTTGATAGGCTTAGATGATTAAAGGATGTTTCTTTCTATAAAAATAATATGTAATGGATTTTGGAAAGGTTTAATGATATTTTGTAGACTTTGCAAAATATCTAATTCATTACTTAGTTATGAAAAACTTGGTTTTAGTTACTGATAGTATCTTGAATCTTTTGACATTGAGTATATAAGGATTTATGTTGAAAATGGTATTTTTTAAGAAAAGAAAAAATTATTGTTTTAATGAATAAAGGATTGGATATGGGACCCAATGGAAAGGAACTTGTGGGGTTCCACAAATTTTCTTCTGTAATAAATTACTCAAGGTAAGGATACTAGTATAAATTAGGGTTATTACAGTTATAGTATTTGAATATACATAGAATATTCATCTATTATAATAAAATAAACCAAATGATCTACCTTGATCTAGGGTAAAAGTGAAATGTCAAGAAATTGGGTTCATCAAAATTATTTTTCATGGTGCTTTTAAAGCAAATATAGGAAAAGTTGGTGGAGGTGGTGATTTTAAAATAATATTTAGAATCACATAAAATTTCAACTAATAATTATTTTGAAGCTAGGGAACTTATAAAATTGTAATAGATAAAGGACGTAAATATATTTTAATTAATGGAGATTCACACATTATTATTAATGTTATAAACACAAATTAATGTTGGGATTGGATTAAAAATAATACTATTGTTGATGTTTGTCCCCTATTATTGGAAGCAATCTCTTGAAAATGTGAGCTTATTTATAGATATGTAAATTAGGTAGCACATTATTTAGCCAATGGTGATGTTAATATTCATCTTGGTGAAATTCAAAATTTAAAAAGAAACTAAGCAAGTGAGAATTTATCTCTTAATCAAAATATGATACAATGGATAGTTTACTTATACCATCACTTAAACATTATATAAATAAATATATTCTTAATTAAATGAAATTAAAAATTAAAAATGTCTAATAAAATCAAAATAAATATCAAAAACCCTATTTTTTTCATAATCTAGCGTTGTTAAAATTGAAGATAATTATATATATATATATATATATATATATAATTTGATTGATTGGTGGAAGGGGTTTTGAAAGAGTCCCCAAACCTTTTACAAAGTGAAGAAATAAAATTGAAAAATATACAAAACCAAGAGAGACAACCAAGGGTCTCTAGAAATAAGGAGACCATAAAATAACATGAAGACAAAAACTCATAGAGTTCTATGAACAAAAACTAAGGAAACGTTGGAGAAGAGAAAGTCATTAGACACCATCACTATAAGTAGAGGATGTCACCATGTGTGTCATTTTACTCATACTGGATGACATCAACTTTTTGGAGTAGGGGAAGACCCCACTCAAGGGAAAGGTAGAATTATGATTTTTTTCCTCATCTTAAAATTTTCTTCATCGAAGCAAGGTGTTCATAGTCCAAGGAGGGATCATTGACAATTTGAGCTTTCTAGAAACCTTCTTCTAAATCCTACTTCTTGTCATTTGGGTATTTGTATCTTGGTTCCAACCATCCTTCAAATAGGGTCTACCACTTAGACTATTTGGATTCATCTCTGGCAACAATTTGGTTCACAATTTTGCTCTCTGATCTTTCAAAATTCTTAGCCCTACTTTGAGAACAAGAATTTTTGATTCAGTGTTCATCTTCAAGGGAAGAGGTTGTGCTAATTTTTTCCTTTTGGTATAGGCATATGGTTGATTGCATCCCATTTGCAATATCCTCTTCAAACACCTTTTGTTTGATATCATGTTTGGAGGGCTTTCCTTTATTTATATCACTACGGGTTTATTTTGTTTTTGGTAATAAGTTTAGGAGGGCTAAGAGAAGAAGTGATAGGAGAATTTGGTGATTCAAAATTCTAGGAAGCATTGGGAGCATTAGGGAAAAGTAGATCAAGAGACTCCTTGGGAGGGAGATTGTATAGAAGAAGGCTAGTGATGATATTTGAGGATCGAGAAGGGCATTGAAGTGGGGAGGGAGAGGAGTGAGAGGTATTTTTAATAGAGGGGATGGCATCCTCATTGATAAGATCAATATTAAAAAGAGTATTAAAATAGTTAGTATTAGATATGTGAGTGCAAACCTTATTTGAAGAGCCAATCTCAGTGCTAGATAATAAATTTTTACCTTTGATCTTTGTTGTGAGGCTTCCACCATATTTCATGATTAGGTATTTTTTAGGGGATTTTCCACTTAAGCCATTCAAAATACACTCAACTTCAAGGGCTTCAGTGGTTGGGATTTTATCCATAGAGTCAAAATTTATAAAGCTTGTTGAGGGTTTTATGACTGGGAGCACACCCACTCCTTTCTAGAATATTTGGCCTTAGAATCTGCCATGGGCTTTAGGGTCAGGTATTGGTTTTTGAGATGACCATGCTTCTTACATTATATGCAAAAGACTAACTTATTCTCATATTCGATAACCTGGCACCATCGACTATAATATGAAATAATATTGATAGTAGTGGGTATTTTTATTTCTAAATTTACATTAATACACATCCATGCATAAACCATGTGAGTTTTTTCTTTAGTGGCTATGTCAAAAGCCACAATATATTCTATAGCTTTGGTAATTCCATGTAGGATTTCTTCACTCCAAAATTGAATAGGAAGACCTAGAAGTCTAACCCATGTCGGTGCAGAGTTGATGCACTAGGTTTCGGGGTTGAAATCCACTCTCTATTTCTTGAGAAAAGGGCTTTGTCTTCCAAAAACTAGGGTCCATCCATGAGGATGTGACTTGAGTCCTCCATGTTGTTCATCTTGATATGGAAGAAATCCTGAGGGATGGTTACCAGCTCCATATGACCCTGAGGTCACCATTTTGAGAACACCTAGTTTTTTATTGACTCAATATCGGGTCTAAGATCCAAAAAATTTCCCAATGAGTGAGAAATATTCATTAAAAATATTGGAAGACATGAGTGAAGAGAGAATCTGCAAAGTTCCTTGCTCAGGGAGAAGGACACAACCTACCTTCTTTGAAAAGAAGGGGTGGAAAGCCCATTGATTGTTTCCACAAAGGAAACTGAATGCAAATTTTGAGAGAGAGTTGGATGATCAGGTTTGGAAGGAGGGTCCCCCACCAATGTGACCTCCACACCTCCTGCTAGCTCATCAGAAATTCCATTACATTAGTTTTAAAAAAATATAATATCTAAAGTATAAACTTTAGTGCTGATTTAAATCACAAATAATGGAAGTATATTTTTAAATGAAAATATGTAAATTATATTAATAGACTAAAACTATTTTAAAAACATATATAGTTTATACCACTAACAAAGCACATTTGAGGTTGTGATATGTTTCCTATTATTTCATTATGAAATATATATTATTTTATTATTTGAAAAACTAGGCATATTGAAGTTATGTTTTTTGTGAATTGAACATAGGTTTTCATTAAAATTGTCCAATACCTTTTATTTTTTTGGTAATTAAAGGTGAGTGTTTTGAAAGGCTCTCATAACCCGATACAAAATCTCCCACATGAGAACAACAGAGGCCCACATGGGCTACAACAAAGTTTAACTACATTAGGGAGGCGTAAAACCACCCTAGGAGCAAACCCTATAGTTACATTACCAGAGCATGGACCTTAAACATGAACTAAAGATTAGATTAATTATGAACATTCATGCACACAACAACCTCGTCCAATAATCCACTCATTTGATTAATTACGTATTCTATAAAATCAATTGCAATTTTGAGAGTGCCCAACACTGTAACCTGTTTGTCCATTAAAAAGTCCTTTGACAATCAAGCACTGAAACAACTAAGCAACATGGCATACTGCTCACTGGACAAAGCATCTTGGTAATGTGTCCATGGGAATCCAAATAACAACACTAAGGCCCTCATTTCCTAGATCATGGGTGGTCCTCATTTACCAGAATTATCATCTCATCTGAGAGATTGTCTCTCCATTTATCTCTCCTCGGATGCTCTACTCCCCAATTTTCCAAGAAGTTGGCCACCTTATTCCCTTCATGCTAGGTGTGGACGAAATGAACTCCTCTCATCAAGATTGCAATCCTTTTAATATCTATTACTTCAATGAAGACCTGCTAGTTAGGGTTCTTTCTTGTTTGATTTTAGCAAATTTATAAGGCTTAACAAGTGTCCTTCAACAATAACTTTATGGAACCCTAACATATAAGCTAGAGAAACACCAAGAAAGGCTACCATGGTTTCTACATATAATGATGACTAGATGGCCAGGTGTTCCATAAAGGTGATGATAACACTACCCCCATGGTTTTTGATGACTCCACCTACCTCGGCTAGCCTAGGGTTACTTCTTGACACTCTGTCAAAGTTAAGCTTCATCCAATCATCTGAAGGAGGCCTCCATTTACTAGATCCATAGGTCTGACACAAGAGAATCCAAGGTCTCTTTCAAGAGTGATTTCTTTTGGTGGGGTCTTTATAGCCTTTTCTTCTTTGCTAGTGTCCAGAAAATAAACATTCTTCTTCGTATTCCACAAAGCTCTAAATACCACCTAATAGGTCGATTTTTTATGGTTTTTGAATGCTCGGGCATTACGCTCCTTCCAAAGGCTCCATAGAAGATGGGGTAGAAGAAAATTCCATAAATATTTTAACCTGGGGGAGTGAAATGGTGAGGTCCATTGGGTGAGAATCTCCAACATTGACTCTGGAAAAACCCAATTAACCGATAACAGATTCAGAATCTCCTCACATGAGATATTGAATAAGGGGCAACTACTGAAGATGTGGTTAGTAGTTTCTCCATCCACTTCACATAGATAGCACATGTTGGTGATATACATGCCATGCTTTCTGAGGTTTTATATAGATAGGATTTTATATTATGCTACCAACCATAGGAATATGTTCACCTTAGGTAAAATATTCGAAATCCAAATCTGATTGTTTGACATCCACCATCAGAACTTCAGTTTAGTCAACAAGTAAGCAGATCTAATTGTGAAGTGTCCATCAGTTTCACCAGCCCATATGCATCTATATGTCCTCCCCAAAATGGGAATGATCTGGTGGTTGATGATTGCAACTAAATTCTCAAGGGCCAGAACCTCATCCCTATTAAGAGAATTCAAAGGGGGTAGGTCCCAAATCTTTCTTCCATTCACCCGAGCTATAAAATATAACACCTTATGCTACCTTAGAGCCCTAAATAATGGTTCTAGAATGTTAATAGTAGGATAGAAGATTAAAGGATGATCAAAAATCCATGTATCTTTCCAAAAGTCGATTAGCTTGCCATCACCTAGAATCCATATTTTGCCTTGATGCAGCAAATCTCGAGATTTTGAGATGCTTTTCCAAAAATGGGAACTAGTTCTTAGGAGCAAATATGCTAGGAAGTTTTTCACATGGTACTTTACTTTGATAATATTTACCCAGTCCACATTCTCATTTACACCTAGTTTCCAGGATGTTTTTGTAACCAACACTCTATTCATTCTGCTTACATCTTTTAGCCCTAAGCCTCCTCTTTTCTTAGTGCTGCATAGGGGGGGGGAAGGAAAAAAAAAAGGGGGGGAATGCTTAGGAATAAGGACAAGGAAGGTCACATTCAATGAAGCCAGGATCACTTTAGATTATTGAATCTCTCTCAAGGCCTTCAGGATATCGAGGCCACAAATATGCCAGTAATTTTGAAACAATAGTGGTAGAAACCCATCAGGAACCGGGGCTTTGAGAGCCCCCATATCTTCCACCGCTTTCTTAACTTCATCTTTAGTAAATCTGACATTCAAAAACTTGTTGACCTTCCTCGGGACCAAGTTGGGGATGGCTGAGATAAGCTCTTCTTCAGCTAGATAGTCTCTTTGAGGGCAACCAACTAAAAAGGATTTAGAAGTGCATTACCACCTCTTATATTATTTCCTCCAAGTCTATCTTGGTTCCCTCGTCGCATTTAGAAATGCATTACAACCTCTGCTCTTATTTTAGATAGTATCCTATTGAAGCCCCTACGACAAAGAGTTGAGGAGTGAAAGAATTTTGAATTTTTGTCTCCCTCCTAGAGACACAATTCCCTGGATTTATGCTTATAGAAGGATTCTTCACAAGTAATAGTATTATGGAGCTCAATCAGTAGAATTTTTTTATGTACAATCTTCGCTGAATAACCTTCAGATTCTACATACTTCTCCAAGTCCCTCATATATGCTTTAAGATGTTCCTTACATCTAAATATGTTTTTGAATGTTTGCTTGTTCCATGTTCTCATCTTGGATATGTTTGATATTTCTATATAATTTGGATTCTCCTTCCCCTCCCAGGTCTTTGACCCACTAGACTCTGATCGACTGCTCTAGTTTTAGATGTTTACACCACACGACTTCAAACTAAAATGGCTTCGGGTGAGAGCCAGTCGAATCTATGATATCCATCCAAAGAGGATTATGGTCGGAGCCCACCCTAGGTAGGGTGCAAAGGGAAGCTCCACCAAAAATCAAGATGCCTTGTTGAGAGACCAAGACTCTATCCAGTCTAGACATAATTAGTTTATTACCTACCCTACGATTGCTCCATGCAAACATTGACCCCTTTAATTCAATATCCATAAGCCTTGCTTTCATTATGAATTCAATGAATTCATCTATACTTTTTTGGTCTGGAGGGTTTCCCTCTTTTTCTCCGAGGGGAAAAATGGTGTGTTGAAATCTTCAACTAGAATTCAAACTTCTCCATCCAAAGACCTACTAAAGCTGATCAAATCTTCCCAAAACAAGCTCTTATCAAGAACAAAGTTAGGGGTGTATACATTTGTCATAATACAGGTCCTGTTAGTAATATTACACCGAAAAGAGATAGATATACATCTGTAATTCAAGGAGATCAATTTCCCTTCAAACTTTTAGGGGTTCCAAAAACATAGCAAAAACCTTGATGTCCCCACAACAGGACTGGAAGTAAAATTTACCTCTTTCCACACCTTCTTATGAACAAAATCAAAATTGCTTTCATCAATATTTGATTCTTGGATTAACAAAATATCCAGAGATAAATCCTTCCTCAAAGAAGCTAGAATCCTCTACTTTGCGGGGCGATTCAATCCCATGATATTCCATGAGCAAAACCTCGTTAACAAAAGGTTGAAGGGGTCTTCGCCTCCCCTAACCCTAGGAGGGGGGGTTTAAAGATATCTAGTTTCAGTTTTCTAGAACCTCTTGCCTTAGATTTTTCTATCGAAAGCTGGGATTGAACACCATCAACAATGACTGCATCAATTTCTATTTTCCTCAGGGTTCTACCACTGGGTTTACCCACTTTTTTCTCCACCCCTAAGTCCAAACAAATTTTTCTATAGCTTTTGGTTTTCGGGCCTGGAGACCCCTTCTCCAAGGTAGGAGATTTTAATGGGGTGGGGGTTGTCAATGACTCCTTCACCATTCCAGAGGCTTTCCTTTAAGGCAAAAATAAAGGGGAACCCAAGGGCCCTTCTGTAATACTCGAAACCAGGGTTGGGGATGGGGGAGCCTTATCTTGCTTAAGTTCCACAATATCGAATACCAAAAAATCTAAAGTATTTTCCAGGTAGGGCATAGAGCTTACCTCAATTGGACCTTCTGCAAAATCCCGACTCAGGTCTTTCTTTTTAGGAGGATATGGAGGCTTTTCACTAGGCAAGCAACCCCCTTTATCAAAATCCAGAAAGAGGTTAGCAGGGTTAAGAGTATTTTCATCTTTCTCTTTTCCTTCCACTAGTGTTTTTGGCACATCTGAACCCTGAGGCTACTCCTCATTAAAACTATTTTTCTTGCCTTTACCCCTACGATTCCTTGGGGACCCTTTTCCTCTTGACCTTCACCCATTGCTTCGACTATGGGTTGGGAGTTGGCCTGTTGAAGCACTGCTCTTGACGATGATCCATTTTACCACAAACTTGGAACTCCTGACCTTTATTTTCATACACAATTTCATGGGTCCAGGTCCTCAAATTGGACACAAGGTTAATTGATTTTGGGATATCCTTGCCCACCTCAGCCAAAACACACAATTTTACCGTAGTCATCCACAAGCCAAAATTTGAGGGGTCAATAAAGGAGGCAAAACCCCCAATATTGTTGGTAATCGCCTAGAAAATACTCTTGTGCTAGAAATGAATAGGAGGCTCAAGGAGAGAAACACATATCGGAACCAAGCTTACTGGTTGAGTTTGAGGGTTAAAACCCAGTTTCCATCTCAAAAGAAACAAGTCTCACTTGCTGAAGAACCACGACCCACCTTGGAGAATCTTGGATGAATCTGCCTCCGAACTGAGCTTGAAGAGAATGAAACCTTTAGGAATGACCACAACCTAAAGAGATCCCCTCAGGGACCACCTGACTAGGGCCCACCTTTTTAGGACGTCAAGCTCCACATTTCTTTTTCCAAAATGTTGTCGATTAAAATATCGGGGATACGAATTTCATCAGAATTCGAGGAGGATTCACACAACACCTCCACATCATTCCTTTTTGACCGAGCTACCACCTCCGCAAAGGACCAAAAATTTTCAAGGGATCGTGGAAACGTGGAACAAGAAGGGGTCCAACCTTTGAATTTCCCCGGATCCCATTCATCTAGGACAAAAGCCCAAAGTGGGTCACAAGAGAGAGAATAATATTTGGGAACAACTTTGTCCTCTTCCAAAATAGGATTCGTTCCGAAAATGCCAGAATTATGTGCTATTGAAATATTCCTACCTAAACCCAAATTAAAAAAACCTCTAAGTTTATCTAATATTATGGTATCTCTACCTTTCATTATGATGTCCCTATCAAAATTTATTACCAAAACAATAAAATTAATTTTATAAATGTTAAATATAAATCTAATAATAAGTCAATAAAAAATTTAACCTCCTCTTCTACTATTTTGAGTATTTAAACATAAGAAATAAAACATTTTAACTTGTATATATCTACCCTTAATATAAACAACTGAATAGTTATATCATTACGTTATACACGGTGGTCTGTATTAAAAAAACAATTGAAAGCACCATTGTAATTGTAACCAATTCATCTATCTAAAAAATAAAGATTAAAATTATATTATATGTATATGGATATTTTTATATTATATTTTAAGCTTTCGAAAACGTAAAAATAGGCGCTTCATTATATTTTTTATTATAATACAAATGAATAAGCAAATTTTTCCTGAGTTGTTCATAGACGAAGATAAACTATAGCTCACATATAATTAAATCTTACATAATTTAATTAATATGTGGAAAACTTATGTTTCGTGGTACACTTCTTTTAGTTTTTATTTTTTAAGCTAAAACATTCTTTCACTCTTACCTTTTAAAGATATTTTATAAAAAAATTAATAAGGAATAAGCATTTTTAAAAGAATTCCATTAAATTAAAAAAAATATATGTTTTAGAAAAACTGAATAATTGAATAAAATTTGAATATTTTAAATAAATTTTTTAAATTAATATATTTTATAAAATTTAATAAATTTGAAATAAATTTTTTAGATAAAAACTTATATATTTAAATTTGTATTTATTTTTAATTATTAAAAAAAATTAAAAATATTTACAATTCTCATAATTTAAATGACTTTCTAAAAATAAATATTTATTAAAAAAATTTAAAATTAATTAACACTTAAAAATGAAAGAATTTGGTGAAATTTAATGAGCTGAAAGGAACTTTTGTAAATACAAACCATGCTAGTTGGCTTATGTTCCCTTCACATAGCTTGGTAAAATTTAATAACATTATCCCCGTGAGGGTGGTGGTCTATCAACAAAGACGTCATTTTTATTATCCACTTCCATTATTGGTGACTTGACCCAAGTTCAATCCCCATGATAGATGTGTATAAGAAGTATTATTTTTTATAAAAAACAAAAAAAATAACATTAAAGAGTGTTATTGCATTTATATATACAATTAATATTATGGTTAGAGAATGCTATGCCCATTAAAAAAAATAGTGTTTGAATGAACTACTTATGTTAAAGAAGTCCATTTCCTTGACTTCAAGATATTTGTTGTATGGTAAGGGTTTTTATAAATAAAATTTATTTATAAGTAATATTATTTTTAGAGAGGTTCAAGGTTTTAAGTAAAAGGTGGGTGTGGTGACTTTGTGTTAAATTCTCTATTGATAAGTATAACTCTAAATTTTAGGAAGGATCATGGTTGGGAAAAAATTGCTCAACATTATACGTCAATCATATAAAAAGTTTCCCACAATAACTAAAAAAAAAATATTATCCAACTCACGAGGATTTCAATGAACTACTTCTACCCTTTCTAGGGTGTTTTTAAAATTTTAAAGGAAATGATACTAATTTTTAACCATTTTATTTTTTTTTTTTTTTTTTTTTTTTATATAAAAATTTTTTCAAAATTTTCTCCCCTCCCGGGGTTTTTAATTTTAGAGTTTTTTAACCATTTTATTTTTAATACTAATATTTTCTAAGTGTTGATTTTATATATATATATTGTTTATTAATCTTGCCGTGTAAGAGAAGATTTAATAGATTTTTATCTTTTATATTTTATATTATAAGAAATATTTTTAATTAAAATAGTTATATATAATTAAAATAAAATAATATTTTTATTATTATTTGTAAATAAATAAATTTTATGAAATTAAATTTAAATTTAAAAACATTATATATATTCAAAAATTAATTTTTTATGTTGTTTCTTTTATTTTAAGTTTTGATTTACATTAGAGCTTTTTTTTTTGATAAGGTAAAGAAGGGGTTTTGAAAGGATCCTCAAAGTGTTTATACAGAAGAAAATCTACTTTCCAAAGTAAGACCGAGATAAAACAAAGAAAAAGAATGGCATCGAAGGGATTAAGAAACTCAACAATAATCCACAATAGAAGTTGGAGAGAGGGAAACCAAATCCTAAGAAAAGGACCTCACTTGAGCTCAAACTAAAAATATTAAATCACGAATAGCTACCCAAAGGACAAATTCAAAATTTAAAATACCACCACCAAGCAAATTCAAATTTTAAAATGTTGCTCATAGGGCAAAAGCAAAATTCAAATTACTACCCATTGGAAAAAATCCAAATTCAAACTGCCACCCATAGGAAAATAACAAAATTCAGACTTGAACTATGGACAAAGAAGAGCCCAAAAAAATAGCAAGAACTTAGAAATGAAAGCCCCTAAATAGGGACCCATAGAGACCTCCTCTAGACTGAAAATGGACATAATATAGAATCCAAACTGGATGGATAAGGGAAATTGAGGACTTGAGAGTAGAATCGGGATGACCAAAAATAGTTGAAAGAACTACCAACACTCGCAATATTTAATATCCCTTGACCTGGTACTAGATCGTAAACAACATTAGCTCCCCAAAATTAGAAAAAAACTTCATCAAAATTTATTACTAGAAATTGGAATTAGATCTCTTTCCCCTATTAAAGAGCTAGAAATGTTGACAATTTCCAATGTTCATCTTCAGAGCCATTGGCAAATTTTGACTCTATCTCCTTTTTTCTCTAAGCTTTAATTGATGGTCTCCCAAAATTACACTCTATCGCAACATCTCAAGATTCCTTTTTATGACATATCAAATTGGGGCTAAGAAATCCCTTCTCCAAGAATGGTTTTAGGGAACATGCAGGTTTATCCTTTACAGGGGTCATAGGGGGAGCACTAACCTAAGAATAGTGATTATGAATCATAGATTCAAATATGGACGAGGGCACATCCCCACTTTATTCAAAATAAGGGGGATCAAATTGGGGTGGTACTTGATTTACTTCATTGTCATAGCTCCTATTTGTATCTTCCCCAGTGATGCAAGGACTTCTAGGATGAGCCTACTGATTGGTAGATGGGTTGGTGTATTTTCAACCCTTCTCTTGGACCGCTTTTTCCTTAGAATTTATCCATGTCCAAAATATTTTTGGTAGATTTTTCAAAGGACACTAGCCTACCAAATGATAGACTTTACATTCAGAGCAAAAAATAGGATGGTCTTCATATATAATGGATTGAGTCAAAGACCCAAGACTCGAAATGAGTTTGATATAAGATGGTAGATTTGCTTCCAAATAAACATTTACACATATTCTTGCATAAATCATCCTAGACTTAGCTCTGATGTTGCATCAATGAGAATGAGCTCCCCCACTACTTTAGCAATACCTCAAAGGATATTTTCATGCCAATACTAGAAGGGAAAACCCAAAATCTAGATTCATAAAGGGATAGTATTATTTTTTTGTAAATTAGAGCATAAATCTACACTTTATTTCTTGAGAAATAGGTCCTACATTCCAAAGAACCATGGCACCCCACTAAAGATATTTTTAGAATCTTCTTCTAGGTTGAACTTGAACATGAAAAATTCTTTGGGAAGAGCTAAAATTTCCAAATGATTCTAGGGATACCATTTAGAAAATGCTCATATTTTAACATCATCAAGATCAGATAGAGCCCCTAAAAACTTGCCCACTAAATTAAAGGCTTCATCCTCCATTGTTATATTTATGAAATCTTCAAGAACCTAAAGAGTGTCCTCCACCAAAGATAAATCAAAAGAAATATTTGGAGAGAAATTTCCTAGAGGAGAAGAGACCACCACTGCATTGGAAACTCCATCCCTAGGATCAAAGGCTTTGAGGAGAACCCCACCACCCCTCTATCTATCAATGATAGGACATTCATCGTAGAGTCAAACCTAAAACCCACCACCTGCTCGTCGTTC
Organism: Wollemia nobilis; assembly: GCA_028583015.1. Lineage (NCBI taxonomy): Eukaryota > Viridiplantae > Streptophyta > Pinopsida > Araucariales > Araucariaceae > Wollemia > Wollemia nobilis. The sequence continues at coordinate 32,162 of JAQPPZ010003852.1, read as the reverse complement.
ATGCTCCCAAGTGACTAAAAGCTTACCATTTTCTCATTGGCCTTATTCTAGAATGACCCAAAATGTACCACTTGCTCATCACACATGCCCTCAAGTGACCTGAAACCCATAACTTGCTCACCGACCCTATTCCCAAGCAACCTAAAACATACCACCTATTCATCGAACCTACTCCCAAGCGAACCAAAACCACATTCAAACCCTCATTCTCACTCAAGACCTCCATCACTTTCTATTAAAGTTTATATTTAGAGCTTTTAGTTCTTCTTCTTATTATAAATATTTATTTATTTAATTGTAATACATTATTTAGGTATTATAGTATACTTTTAACAAGTTAAATGTATAGTAATTGAATCATTAAAAGGAATATAATAAAAAAATAAAAAACAAAAATTCATGTGTTAAAATTTTCTTATGTAGAAAGATAAGAACGTTATTTTTTTTTTAAATTTACATGGTAGAATTGGTAGCTGCCACAAATACAAAAAGGTTTTTTGGCTTTTATGGTCATCATAGTATTCTGCACTATCCGCCCTAGAAGCCATCACATAGTTATTCGTGCAATCCACCCCTATAACCACCATGCCACAATAATTTTAAATATTTTACATTGTTGAAAGCACTAGAAAAGGGATAAGCATTCAGTCCAGCGAGGATCTACTAAGAACATTGTTTTTAAATATATCAATTTTCTATTTAAAAATAAAGAATTACAAAATAAATGCTAATAACATATAACATTTTTGTAGAGTAAAAAATATGTCCTATTATTGTTATAATAGTTTTAAAAAATGATATTTTTTTTTGATAATATGGAAATAAGGGGTTTTGAAAGGGTCCCTAAACCATTTACAAAATTACATCACTATCCAGAAGTGATAGGATAGAGCAGAGCACTAGGTGAACATGAACCAAGTCCAAAAAGAAACCAACAAGAGAACACTCTCGATGAGCACCAGAAATGCTCATATTTTGTACATACTTCTTGGATCAATATGCGGCTGTATAATAAGGATTGCGTGCTTTTATAAATGATTATATAGATATTTGATATAATTATGCGTGTTATCTAATTTGTGTGCTTTTAGTATGTTTTGTGGAATTGCAGTTGATTTAGTTAGATTTGGAACAGTCGAGGTCCTTTCGATGGACCTGGCACTTTATTTCATCGGAAGTCAATGGAGAGAACATAGGCGCCTCCCTGCAGTCGAAAGGCACCAATTGAACATAGGCGCCTCCCTACAGTCGAAAGGCACCAATTGAACACAAGCCTCCCTACAGTCGAAAGGCACCGATTGAACATAGGCGCCTCCCTACAGTCGAAAGGCGCCAAGTGAAAACAAGCACCTCCCTACAGTCGAAAGGCATCGATTGAACATGGGCGCCTCCTAGTTGGAAGGCACCATGAATGCAAGCGCCTCCCTGCAGTCGAAAGGTGCCAAACCAAAGATAGCCTCCCTACAGTCGGAAGGCGCCAACTAAATATCAGCCTCCCTACAGTCGAAAGGCACCAACTGAATGGGAGCGCCTCCCTGCAGTCGAAAGGCGCCACTGATTCTTTGCCCGTTGACCAGACTCGAAGGACGTGGATGACAGCGGCTGGTGCAGTTCCAGCTCTGCATCATGCAGAGCTAAATTGGAGATAGCACCAACGTATCAAAACATCTTACGGGTGCCAGGCAAAGCACAAGTCGAAACGAACACGCCGCCATCAAAATAGAATGCCAGACATCGATTGCATTCGCCAGACTGTTCTAATTTAGTCTGGGAAGAATCGACTGTTGTAACCACTTCTATAATAGAAGTTCTACGGGTGTGTTATATAAACACACGCAGATCATTCTGAGAAGATATATAGCGATATAGAAAATACTTAAGAGTTACATTGTAATACGTTGATAAATATATTACAGTTACAGAAGTTCTAAAGCGCGTGTTCGATCGGGAAGAAGCTGCTGGAGCCTGGGCCCACTCCAAGCCAGTATTTCTTCCCCATTTCCTTTCTGTTTATTTATTAGTTTATTGCTTTCATAGAACGTTCATTAATTTACTAGTTTTAGTATCTGCAGTAGGTTTATTTCTAGGAATGTGCATTAGATTTATTTCTGTATATTTATTTCTGTTCTTCTTACGTAATTTATTGAGGAGTGCGGGAATGATTGACAACCATCTCAAAAACACCCCCCAAATGTAGGATTAGCAGACTCACCCTCCAGTGGTATTGTAGTAACCTAGTTTCGACTCTTCGCAAGTTTACGAAGCTCCCTGGGTTGATAATTAAATGCACGGGCATGTGACAAAAATAGGAAACCATTCACCTTGTTTGGCCCGCAACATTTTGGCACCGTTGTCGGGGAAGCGTCTCAATTAGATTACCTACAATACCCTGAAACCTTCACCTGACCTTGCATGAGTTCTTCTAGAAGAAGAGGACCTGACGGTCGCTTTATAAGAACTAATCCATCAGGACTTGAGTCAGCCGAGCATTTTGGATTTGAGTTAGACCCGTCCGACCTACCAACAGTCCATTGGAGTGAGGAACCGCACTTTGTGCAAAGTGCCGCCTCATCCCATCAACAAGGGGATGAACGAATTATCACAAATCCCCTGTTTAATAGGACTCCTCTAGAGGAAGCCCTATTGTGGAAGGCTATGGAGGATCAGACGATCTCGCCAGACAACCTTAGAGCATTGACTCAGAAAGTTTTAAATGACCAGAAGGCCATAAACGCTGCATTAGAAACCACATTTCCTGAAAAAATGGTAGATAACGATGAAGTCTCATCTGGCTTTAGTTTCCCCATAGAGGAGGGAGTAGGAGATACCAAAATGAAAAACATATCCCCTGCTCACCTCCCGTCCTTCAGAGGACACCCGACTGAGGACCCTGACCTATTTTTATTTAAATTTGATGTTTTGTGCAGGTCTGTGGATTACAAATCAAATGCGCAGAAGTTGAAATTATTTCCTTCCACATTAGACGATGCAGCTCTGCGATGGTTCATCGGTCTGGGAGACAAACACATCACCACCTGGGACCAGATGAAGACGCTCTTTTTAGAGCAATATCAAGATTTCGGGAGAGCAAGAGACTCCAGGGAGGAGGTCCTGAGCATGACACAAAGAGAAGATGAGTCTCTCAAGGAGTATTGGGAGAGATTCACCTTTAATCTTCAATGGTCCCCTCACTCGAAGCTATCCGATAAGTCCCTCAAAAGTATCTTCTTGAGGGGACTTACCAATGAGTCACTGGAGGCTCTCAACATGATCTCTGGAGGTGATGTCTATCAGCATGCTATGGATGACATCCGAAAATTATGCCGAAACTACTCGAGAAGGCGAGGCAAAGTCACCCCTAGGACCATGAAGGCGACTGCTTCAGTCACCAAAATAGAGATAGGCAACATGCTGGAGGATTTGAAGAGCGAAATGCTTTCATCTCTAGCATTGCAGATGGATACGCTGCTCTTAGAAAATAAGAAACAAGAAAATGATGCAGCATTAGCCTATTTCTGCCCAAAATGTAGAGGAAGGCATGCAAAGAATGCATGCCCAAAAAACAAGGTCAGAGAATGCACAGTTTGCAAGCTGAATCATAAAACTCGATTGTGCCCACAACTGCCCAGTAAACAGGAAGCGGCTGAGAGCACGGAGGCCTATTTCATAGGCAATAGGAAGAGTTGGCCATAGCCCCCCATGGGGAATATACCAACCGAAATGCCAACATATGGGGGAGGGTCATACATGCACCAAGGACCCCCTCAACCACCTAATATGGGGTGGTGGGGACCGTCACCCTGGACGAACGCACCCCCAGCAACATTCTCGAATCAGCAGCCATGGATGCCATATCCATATCCTGGGCAGCAGTGGAGAGGCCACAATGCATGGAATCAAACTCCATAGAATGCAGCTCCTGCTCACATCCAATAGAACTTACCAGCATTGCCAGTAGCGAGACCTACGTAGCTACCAACACAACCGACAACAAACCCGAACAATAGAGTAAATCAGTCGGCATACAACGTAGAAGGTGAGATGTACCATATGTACAATATTCAGCTTAGATCAGGTAGACAGCTAGGAGTAGAGACTCCACCTCTGGTAGAAGAGGAGGAAGAAATGGTAGAGATACCTCCACTGGTAGAAGAGGAGGCAAAAATAGAAGAGACACCTCTGGTAGAAGAAGGAAAAGCACTTGAGAGAGCGGAGGCTCCATTTCCTAGCCGGCTATAGGAACAAAGAAAAACAACACAGCCAAAATTTGACATCTTGTCGAGCTTGAAGAATCTCACGGTAACAATCCCATTATTTCAAGCAATTCGAGACGTCCCCATTTACACCAAGGCAATTAGAGAAATGTGTCTAAGGAGACCAGGGTGGAAGGTTACCCAGACTATCAACGTCATGGGTAAACTGGCAGACCTAATGATGGGTAGAACACATCATCCGAAGTATGCAGACCCAGGCAGCCCAGTGCTGACCGTAAAAATTGGAGGACATTCCCTGTCCAACACACTGGTTGACCTCGGGGCAGCCATCAACGTGATGCCTCAAGAGACCATGCAGAGGCTGCGGCTCACGAACCTGAAGCCAACCATGACAGTGTTGTAGTTAGCCGATCGATCAACCATGGCACCGAAAGGAATGCTGGAAGATGTGATCGTAATAGTAAGTGCATGGGAATATCCAGCTGACTTTCTAGTTTTGCAAACCAAGACCAGGCTGGGCGGTTACCCGCTCATTTTGGGGAGGCCATGGCTGGCAATAGCTGATGCCTACATCAGCTACCGGGATGGGCTAATGACCATCTCCAATGGGCAAAATGTCAAAAGGCTGACCATTTCACCGCCAGCTCAGTCTATGGACTCGACAGAAGAACCCAGGATCATCGAGCATGGAACTACGGAGTTGTCCATAATCCAGCCGGTGATGACCTTGGAGGAGGTGGCAGAAGAGGACGAGGATGGTGCTATCATGGAGTTTCTCCATGGAGAATCATCCACCTCCGCACCTGGATCACCGTTAACTGGCGCCCAAGATCAGCACATCCAACAAATACACGTTGGACCAGGGAGGACATTAAACGTCAACAGCAGGTTGACGCCCATACAGCTAGAAAAATTGGAAGAGCTTCTGGTAAAGCACCAGCAAGCATTTGCATGGGACTACGTAGATATGCATGGCATCAGCCCAAAAATATGTACCCATCGGATTTACTTAGATGACCAGGCAACTCCTAGTCGACAGCCACAGAGAAGGATGAACCCAGCAATGAAAGACATTGTCAGAGAAGAACTGCACAAACTTCTGTCTATCGAATTCATATATCCGATTTTTGATAGTGAATGGGTATCACCATTAGTGGTGGTCCCCAAGAAGAATGGGAAATGGCGGATCTGCGTGGACTACCGGGCGTTGAACAAGGCGACTAAGAAAGACCACTTCCCGCTCCCGTTCATCGATCAGGTCTTGGACACACTCTCAGGAAGAAAATACTTCTCCTTTCTGGATGGATTCAGTGGTTACAACCAGATCCAGATAGGGGAAGAAGATCAAGATAAAACAACGTTCACCTGTCCATGGGGAACGTTTGCCTATAAGGTATTGCCTTTTGGACTGTGCAACGCACCGGCCACCTTTCAAAGGGTGGTGCTTAGCATATTCTCTGATATGATAGGAGATGGGGTGGAAGTATACATGGATGACTTCACCGCCTATGGAGAAACCTTCGAGGAGGCAATGACAAATCTGGAAAGAGTGCTCGACAGGAGCAAGGAAAATCATTTGTCCCTAAGTAATGAAAAATGTTTTATGATGATGCAGGAAGGCATCGTGTTGGGACACCACCTCTCTGCAGAAGGGATAAAAGTAGACAAGAGGAAGATCGAGGTCATCAAAGACCTACCTAGCCCCAGAACGTAGAAAGAGGTAAGAAGTTTCCTTGGTTCAGTCGGGTACTATCGATGATTTATCATCAAATTTAGTAAGATTGCCAAACCACTGCACACCCTACTTTCTAAGGACGTAGAGTTCAATTGGATGGGAGATTGCGAAGAAGCATTCCAATTGCTAAAAGAAAAATTGATATCTGCATCGGTCTTGAGAGGACCGAATTGGGCCATACCATTCCATATTTACTGCGATGCATCTAACGGTGCGATCAGAGCAGTCCTCGGGCAGAAATATGGCGAAGAATTCTATGCCATCTATTATGTCAGTAAAAACTTGGCGGGAGCGGAGCTCAACTATACAGTGACAGAAAAAGAATTCCTCGTAGTTGTCCATGCAATAAACAAATTCCATCACTATATAACGGGATACAAGGTCTTCGTCCATACGGACCACGCGGCTATCGTGTATCTGATGAGCAAGCCGGCCATTGGTGGCAGAATTATCAGATGGCTGTTGCTATTGCAGGAATTCGACATTACTATAGTCGATAAACCGGGCAAGGACAACGTCGTGGCAGATTTTCTGTCCAGATTGATACCAGCAGATCATCAAGCAGTGGAAGACCAGTTTTTGGATGAACATCTGTTCGCTATTAGTGAACAAACTCCGTGGTATGCAGACATAGCCAATTACTTGGCCACCGGAAGGACCTCACCTGCTCTCTCCTACCGAGAAAAGCAGGCGGTCATAGAGAAGAGCGCATCATTCCTTTGGATGGATGGTCTCCTATTTAAAATAGGATGGGACCAAATTATAAGAAGATGCGTAGCAGAACAGGAGTTTTCAGAAGTGCTTAAGGCATGTCACGATGAGCCATGTGGAGGACACTTTGCAGGGAAGCGAACTGCCTACAAAATCCTGCAGGCTGGGTATTTTTGGCCCACTCTGTTCAAAGACGCGGCAGCATATACCAGCAAGTGTGACGAGTGCCAGAGGATGGGTAGACCAACCCACCGAGATGAAATGCCCCTGCAGCCCTAGGTACATCTGGAACCTTTTGATAAATGGGGCATGGATTTCGTGGGACCATTTAATCCACCTTCGATGGGAAGGAGGTTTATTTTGGTCTGCACGGATTATGTCACCAAATGGGTGGAAGTGCAGGCATTAAGGGACTCAAAGGAAAGAACGGTCGCCGACTTCTTATTTGCTCATATTTTCACATGATTTGGGGTTCCTCGGGAGATAACAACAGATCAAGGGCCCCAATTCACCTCCAAATTGATTGAGGAGCTGATGGAGCAGTATAGAGTTCGGCACAACAAAACCACGCCCTACCATCCGCAGGCGAACGGGCAAGTAGAAGTGACAAACAGGGAGATAGAAAACATCCTGACCAAAACCGTGCAGCAACACAAGAAATATTGGGCCACACGGTTGCCGGAGGCAGTTTGGGCATACAACACCACGTGGAAATCCACCACAGGATGCACACCTTTCCAACTGGTCTATGGGAAAAATGCGATGATGCCCATCGAGTTCGAAATCAAAACTCTGAGGACGGCTTCAGAATTAAATTTGAGCTTGGACGAAGCTCAAAAATAGAGGATTCGCCAGCTAGATCAGCTGGACGAAATCCGACTGGATGCTTTGCAGAGGACAGAGATTATACAGAAGCAGAGGAAGAAGTGGCATGATAACCACATCAAGTTGAAGAAGTTCCAGGTAGGGGAATGGGTACTGTTATACGATTCTCGATTCCAGGAAAGGAAGGGCAAACTTATGCAGAGGTGGATGGGGCCGTATGAAGTGGCAGAGCTCATTAAGAATGGGGCGGTGCACGTCAAGACAATTGACGACAGCAACACCATGTTCACAGTCAATGGCCACCGACTACGCCCCTATAATACGTCCGAAACATTTCAGGTGGAATCCAGAGTAGGCGTGGGGGAGACCCCATCTTGCTAGAACTGGACCGAACTCTCACAGGTGAAATGGTGGGCATGAAAGTACTCACCCAATTTGTTTAGTTAGTTATAGTTTTTAATGTGTGTTTTTTTGTAGGGACGACGCCCGCATGCAAGCTGCAGGCATCCTAACCCAGGGCCTAACAGGCATGGAACGCGTCTAACTGCCTTTATTTTCTTTTCTTTTTTGGTTGCTTTTTGTAGGTGGAGGACCTGATAGCATGAGGGATAGGTATCTGGGAAACCAGGCCTGATTCGGCTCAGCATTTCGACACCGGCTCGTAGATAGAATCTGGGCAGCGTGAAAAAAATTGGGAAGGTCTGATCACCCTTCTTCCAGTCAAATCGCCAAGTCCAGAAGTAGGCGCCTTACCACAGTCAGAAGGCGCCAAGCCCACAAGAAGGCGCCTTACTACATCCAGAAGAAGGCGCCAATGCAAGAAGAAGGCGCCTTACTGCAGAAGGCGCCCGTCCAGAAGAAGGTGCCTTACTGCAATCAGAAGGTGCCCATCCAGAAGAAGGTGCCTTACTACAGTCAGAAGGCGCCAAGTCCAAAAGAAGGCGCCTTACTACGGAAGGTGCCAAGTCAAAAGAAGGTGCTTAACAAGAAGGCGCCTTACGAATCGAAGGTGCCCATCCAGAAGAGGCGCCTTACTGCAGTCAGAAGGCACCCATCCGATAAAAAAAAAAAAAAAAAAAAAAATATATAAAATAGGCGCCTTCCGTGGCAGGAAGGCACCCAATTAAAAAAAAAAATCAGCCGAAGGTGCCTTCCAACATCAGGAAGGCGCATGCATCCAGCCGAATACGCCTTCCAACATCAGGAAGGCGCATTCATCAAGACGAACGCCTTCCAACATCGGGAAGGCACGAACCAGGAGGAGGCGCCTCCCACATTGGGAAGACGCATGCAGGCAAGAGCGCCTCCCACCAATCAGAAGGCACCGAAAGGCGCATCCATTCGAAGACGAGCACCGACAACATCGAAAGGCGCTACATGGACACCATCCACATGGGGAAGGTACCAAAGAATGCCTCTCGCGTGCAGCATTTACATCGATCGGATGCCTCGAGCGGAACAAAGCATCACACGTATAAGCATCATCAAATACCCCTCCCTCGTGTCACAAGTCAGCAAATCAGCAGCTGCCACGACAACTGGAACGCCGAATCAGGTACGCGCATATTAAATCAAATCTTTTATATAATTGTTTATAAATACGCAGTACCAAAAAATACAGCTGTCATAAAGATCGTATCCCCCCATAGTCGAAATCGCGTGCCAATGATAAGGCGCCTTCCATAACTGCTAGGGTTAGGCATCTTTTCTATAAGAAGGCGCCTTCCTGCAGAAGGAAGGACAAAAAAATATACAACATCGAAAGGCGCCATGGGAGGAAGGTCCAAGAACCACGCGATCAAGAAGAACGAACCCAGTGACACTGATGGAATTAGAGGGGCAGTGAAGACTCGATTCGAAGCCGAGGGGTGGCTCGAATACTGCACCCTGGTCAGTCAGGGCCAGGATGTGGAGGCAGCTAGGGAATTCACCACCTCTTTGAGGGGCGATGCGGCCCAAGTACGAGGGGTGGAAATTCCAGTCACCCCTGAGTTCATCTCACAGGCGACTGGATTGCCTCTCACGGGGGAATGTGCATACAAGGGCAGAGTGCTAAAGCTATACACCGAAATACTACTGCCAGGAGGGAACGTGCAGATAGAAAGAGAGGGGTTACTCAAAAGCAGTCTCCCCATGGATATACGGAAGATGTTCGAGCAGATTGCTCGATTCTTCACATGCACAGGGAAGTATACGCATCTGAACATCAATCATGTGCACTTCCTCAATCACCTAGTGCATGGGAGGAAAATAAATATACCCTTCTACCTGGCGACTGCTCTGAAGGATGAAGCGGCTCGGTACCAGAAGGGGGCACCGTCCGCCTTAGCCCACCATGGGCTGATATCGGCATTGGTCCGCCATGCAGAAACACAGAGACAGAACCACGACACAGAGGGAGATGGCGACCAAATAGAGCAACACAATGCGGTTGCCGAACTAGGGCAAGCATCCCCTGTAGAGGAGATAGCAAACATCGGGCAATTGGCATTGCCCTATTTTCTAGGAAGGGCAGAACAGTCACCGATGCCCGCAGACATAGAGGATAGAGGGCATTCCCTAGTGCCCGAGTATGAGGAGGAAGGAGCGCCACCCGCTGGTGGTGAAGACGAACCAATTCCCAGGAGGAAACGTCTACGGTGATTCCTCTCGATAGAGGAAGAATAGAGCGACACAGAGATAGACGTCGCCGCCCAAACCCTCCACGAATTAACGAACCAGAGCCCACGGAATGAGGAAACTTTTGGGAGCAACGACCAGATCAATGCGGCCTTGGAGGAGGCGCTCAACTGGCAAACTGATTGTTGGATGGCACAACAGATTCTGGAGGATTGCCAGAACCAGCATCAAAAGGAATTGGAGGAAAAGGATAGAAGAATCGCTCAGCTCGAGCAGCTGGTCCAACAGATGCAGGAGGAAAATCAAATACTTCATGGCAGAAGAACAACAAGACAGGAGGCGGCCACTCAGACTGATTGGGCAGAAGCAGTGCCGACGAACTCTCCCACATCCATCGAAAGAGTATTCTCTTCAGGGGAGATTCGATCAGATGCCCGACAGAGCAGCCCGGAGGCAGGGGAGGAATCCTCTATTTTTAGGGGTGAAGAAGACAGAAGTCCTACGATGCCCCCTGTCATTGTCCTGAGTGACACAGAGCAGGACGAAGGCCTCCAGATAAGACCAGAGGATACGGAGGACCTCCCCAGGCCTGAAGAAGGAGAAGAGCCTGAGGGGTCGACACCAGGAAGACAGGAGGATGAATCACCCCCGGAGATAGCAGCACAACCGATCCTTCGGAGTGAAGAGAAGTCCCCAAAAGAGAAAGAAGAGACCCCTATCCGAGCCGCCACATTTTCTGCAGAGGCCAAGGCAAAGAGGCCCAGGACGGCTCGACAGAAGGCGAAATTAACCTTCGTCGAGTCAGAAGAGGATGAATGGGATATGCAGCCATTCATCGAAAGGCAAAAATATTTTGAGCAGCTGCGCAAAGAAATGAAAGCAGCCAAGGCGGCCAGGAAGGCATCTTCGAGGATAAAAGGAGATTCTGGCATCTACGTGAATCCGACAGAAAATAGCCAGTTTTGGGACATCTATGGTTCATCCCAAGGGCGGCCTTCCATGATGAGGAAGTATTTGGAACGATGGGGAGTCTATGGCCCACAATTGGAGGCCACTGCAATTGCAAAGGAAAATGCAGGGCTTACCCCTGAAGTGGCCGGATTATACAAGGCCCAAGTAGTGCCTTCCAGAGAGGATAACTCGGATATCCCTCTGGCAATGGTCAAACCTCCAGACGTCGACCTCTGGCAAGCTATCGAAGCTGCATTTCAATCGGCAGGAACAACGCTGGCTATACCACCACCAGTAGCGGCCAGAACAAGAAGGGGACAATTAACAGCCGTAGTTTCCCATAGGCAGAGGAGAACCACACCTTCACATGCCGACACGAAAAGACAGACTCGGGCCGCAGGGGCAGCCGAATCTTCCAAGAGATGGCGACGATGAAAAAGTCTGAGGGCTACCTGCAGTTTGGATGCCACGAGGGCGTGGCATATGTTAGGCGTGGGGGGATGATGAGCACCAGAAATGCTCATATTTTGTACATACTTCTTGGATCAATATGCGGCTGTATAATAAGGATTGCGTGCTTTTATAAATGATTATATAGATATTTGATATAATTATGCGTGTTATCTAATTTGTGTGCTTTTAGTATGTTTTGTGGAATTGCAGTTGATTTAGTTAGATTTGGAACAGTCGAGGTCCTTTCGATGGACCTGGCACTTTATTTCATCGAGAGTCAATGGAGAGAACATAGGCGCCTCCCTACAGTCAGAAGGCACCAATTGAACATAGGTGCCTCCCTGCAGTCGAAAGGCACCAATTGAACATAGTGCCTCCCTGTAGTCGAAAGGCATCGATTGAACATAGGCGCCTCCCTGCAGTCGAAAGGCGCCAAGTGAAAACAAGCGCCTCCCTGCAGTCGAAAGGCATCGATTGGACATGGGCGCCTCCCTGCAGTCGAAAGGCACCGTCTGAATGCAAGCGCCTCCCTGCAGTCGAAAGGCGCCAAACCAAAGACAGTGCCTCCCTGCAGTCGAAAGGCGCCAACTGAATATCAGCGCCTCCCTGTAGTCGAAAGGCGCCAACTGAATGGGAGCGCCTCCCTACAGTCGAAAGGCGCCACTGATTCTTTGCCCGTTGACTAGACTCGAAGGACGTGGATGACAGCGGCTGGTGCAGTTCCAGCTCTACGTCATGCAGAGCTAAATTGGAGATAGCACCAACGTATCAAAACATCTTACGGGTGCCAGGCAAAGCACAAGTCGAAATGAACATGCCGCCATCAAAATAGAATGCCAGACGTCGATTGCATTCGCCAGACTGTTCTAATTTAGTCTGGGAAGAATCGACTGTTGTAACCACTTCTGTAACAGAAGTTCTACGGGTGTGTTATATAAACACACGCAGATCATTCTAAGAAGATATATAGCGATATAGAAAATACTTAAGAGTGACATTGTAATGCGTTGATAAATATATTACAGTTACAAAAGTTCTAAAGCGCGTGTTCGATCGGGAAGAAGCTGCTGGAGCCTGGGCCCACTCCAAGCCAGTATTTCTTCCCCATTTCCTTTCTGTTTATTTATTAGTTTATTGCTTTCATAGAACGTTCATTAATTTACTAGTTTTAGTATCTGCAGTAGGTTTATTTCCAGGAATGTGCATTAGATTTATTTTTGTATATTTATTTCTGTTCTTCTTACGTAATTTATTGAGGAGTGCGGGAATGATTGACAACCATCTCAAAAACACCCCCCAAACGTAGGATTAGCAGACTCACCCTCCAGTGGTATTGTAGTAACCTAGTTCCGACTCTTCGCAAGTTTACGAAGCTCCCTGGGTTGATAATTAAATGCACGGGCATGTGACAAAAATAGGAAACCATTCACCTTGTTTGGCCCGCAACAACTCCCATACAAGTTGCAAAGACCAAAAGAGAAATAGGGGTGAATCCCACAAACCAAACCAACCATAAGAAACCTAAGAAAAGTACCCCATAAGAAAAATGAGATAGGTAGCAAGCCCACAAATAGCCAAAAAAGACATGATAAAAAAAGAAGAGAAAATAGGAGAAATCAAAAGAGTAGAACACCTTGAACTACTCAAGATTTCCAAATAAGGAGACCTAATGGCGATTAAAATACCTTATCGTCCAAGCAAATTCTCCACATAGATAGTTGACATCTTTAAATTCTTAGAAAGGGAGGCCCAAAGGCCCCTAGCAAGTAACATATTGTAAATCTTCATTGAGATGCTCATAGTCTCGTCTTGCTGCCAAAATGAGATCATGCAAAAATATCTCTTTCCACACATTCTGTTAGAAATTCCCATGAATAGACATGCAAAGCATTACAAGAACTATGAAGAGAAGAGTAGAACTAATTGATTTATTCCATGGATCAACTTTGTATAAATAGCAAAGTTGATCATTGAGAGTCGTTGGATTACAACAACTCATCAAATTTGAACTAGTCTAAACTTAGAGTTCACCTAACTCATGGATGAGTGGTAACTCAAGTAAGTCTATCCTAGTAGAGCTTAAGAGAATAATTATTTATTCTAACACCCCCCTTAAGTGATACTAGGGGTGAATGTAACAAATGAGTCCCGAAAATAGGGCCTGATGAGGTACTCATGTACAATGATTCTTATTGAAGAGATGGTAAAAAACCACATGGGAAAAAACCATCTATCAAAAAGAAAAAAGAAGAGGCATGTCTTTGGATGGTGAAGATTGTCCTCATTGAACAAAAAAGAAATGAGTCCCGACAACTGGGCCTGATGAGGTACTCATGTACAATGATTCTTATTGAAGATATGGTAAAAAACCACATGGGAAAAACCATCTATCAAAAAAAAGAAGAGGCATGTATTCGGATGGCGAATATTGTCCTCATTGAACAAAAAAGAAATGAGTCCCGACAACTGGGCCTGATGAGGTACTCATGTACAATGTTATTTCATATAGGAGAGATGATAAAAAAACCACATGGGAAAAAACCATCTTCCAAAGAAAAGAAATAATAAGAAGAAAGGAGAGGTGAAAACCTCTTTTGTACCTTCTAATGCATTTGCCTTACCCCAAGTTTCTCTCGCAACTGAATGTAATGCAGAGAAGGAAAGGATTTGGTGAAGATATCTGCAATTTGATTTTCTATGGGAATATAGTCCAAGTGTATGTCCCCTCTCTGAATATGTTGTCGAATGAAGTGCATGTGAATTTCAATGTGCTTGGTACGCTGATGCTCAATTGGATTGCGGGCAATATGAATTGTGCTCTGATTATCACACCAAAGAGTAATAGGTTTGTCATGGAAAAAACCAAATTCTCTTAGTATCTGATGAAGCCAAAGAGCTTCCTAACTTGCTAAAATTGCTGCCCTGTATTCTGCCTCTGTAGATGATAGTGCTACTGCTTGTTGTTTTTTGCATGACCAAGCAATTGGTGAAGAACCAAGATAAAAGACATAGCCAGAAGTTGAACATCTATCTTCTACTAAACCTTCCCAATCAGAATCTATGTAACCAATGATATCCATGGATTTTCCTTCATATAAGAGCCCAAATTGAGTAGTTCCTTGCAAGTAGCGTAGGATTCTTTTTGCTACTTGCCAATGGCTGAAATGAGGTTGATGTGAGAATCTAGATATCAAGCCAATAGCATATGAAATATCTGGGTGAGTATGAGTGAGGTATAACATACTCCCTACAAGCTGGTGGTATAGAGTAGCATCACATAGAGGGGATGTGCAGGAAGTACTTAGAGTGACTCCAGACTAAAAAGGTGTAGAAGAGGGCTTACAATAAGTCATTTTAAACCATTGAAGAAGGTCTATAGTGTATTTCTATTGACATAATGAAATTCTTGCATCTATTTGATTTATTTGAATCCCAAGGAAGTAATGAGCTAAACCCAGATCAGCCATTTCAAATTTTTCAGAAAGGGAGTCTTTGATAGTCTGAATGTGAGAGATGTCACTACCAATGAGTAGTAGATCATCAACATAGAGAACAAGTAAGGTGATTTTCTCTTCATCTCTCCAAATGTAGACTGTGGCATCAGAATCACAATGAGAAAAACCTGAGGAAAGAAGGAAGGAGTCCATTTTTTCATACCAAGCTCTAGGAGCTTGTTTGAGGCCATAGAGATATTTCCTTAGTCTACAAACAAGGGAGGAGTCTTGAGTGAATCCAGTAGGTTGTTCCATGAATATTTCCTCTTTTAAGTCCCCATGTAAGAAAGCACTTTTAACATCCATCTAAAAAATAGGCCATTTTTGGGAAGCAGCTAGTGCAAGTACCAACCTAACAGAATCCATTTTGGAAACTGGTGCAAAGGTTTTAGAATAATCAATGCCTTCAATTTGTGAGAAACCTTTAGCTACCAAGCGAGCTTTGTGTTTGTCAATTTTTCCATCAGGTCCATACTTAGTTCTATAAATCCATTTACAACAAACTAACTTCCTTCCCTTAGGTAGAGGAACTAAATCCCAAGTGTTGTTTTTTATTAAGGAAGAGAATTCATTCTCCATGGCATTATCCCATTATTTTATTCCAGTTGCTTCCTTGAAGGTTTGAGGATCTGTGGAGATGGACTGACACACAAGACCAGAACCTATGGTGTTGCCTAATCTGGATGATGGAAGATTTTGGATGTAAGGAGTGGCTTCTTCAACTATGGTGTGGGCCCATTTTGGCATTGTGGAAGGAGTAATTGGAGTGGCAGGGATTTGAGTTGGATTTTGGAGTATAGGATCCTCATTTTGGTCATTTTGATCATTTATCTCCAAAATGGGATCTTCATTATATTGAGGCTCTATTATTGGAGATGGGTCAAGAGAAATAATGTTGGAAGAGGATGGTTGGGGATATTTATTAGGGAATGTTTCATCAAATTGAACATTTCTATGAAAAAATACCTCATGAGTTGTGGGATCAAGAAGCTTGTATGCTTTCATTTCCTCACAATAACCAACAAAGATGAGTTGCTTGCTTTTCTTATCTAGAGCCTTCCTTTTCTTCTTTGGGATATGTGCCCAAGCAATGCACCCAAAATTTTTGAAGAAAGAGACATCAGGTTTTGAGCCAGTCCATGCTTCCTCGGGAGTCAAATGGCCAAGAGCTTTATGAGGTGTGTGGTTTTGAATATAGTTTGCACAGTTAATTGCCTCAGCCCAAAAAACTATTGGAAGATCTCTTGAGTGGAGCATACAGTTTGCCATTTCCTTTAAAGTTTTGTTTTTCTTTTTGCAATGCCATTTTTCTATGGATTATGGGAGACTAAATGTTGATGAATTATGCCATGATTTGATAGAAAATTTGAGAACTCATTACTGAAGTATTCCCCCCATTATCTATACAAATTTGCTTGATTTTGCAAGTGGCTTGATTTTCAACTAAGGCCTTGAAGATTTTGAAGTGGGATAGAACATCACTTTTGTATTTTAGAAAGTAGACCCAAGTTCTTCTGGAAAAATCATCAATGAAGGTTAAAGCATATTTTTCTCCTTTGAAAGAAGGCTCTGGGAAGACCATCAAGTCACTATGGATTAACTCTAGAGGGGATGAGGCTTTTTGAGAACCACTTGGGTGGAAAGGATCTTGATGTTGCTTTCCAAGAGCACATCCAGGACATACTCCATCAATAGAAGAGACTTTTGGCAACCCTGTTACCATTTCATGGGTGTTCAATTCCTTTAGGTAGTTATAACTGAGATGTCCAAATATTTCATGCCAAATTTTTCTTTCAAGATCTCCATGTGCAACAAAACAAGAGGCCCCTTCTAAATTTTTGAATCCCTTGAAGTGAAATAGGTGAGTGTTGTGATCAATATCTCCTTTTGCTATGAGAGAGTTTGGTTCTTGAAAGTCTCTTATCTCAACTCCTGTTGGTGAGAAGAGAATTGTTTTGCCTTTTTTAGAAGTACAAATCTGGTAGACGGAGAGGATATTTGTAGCTATGTTTGGGACATAGAGAACATTATTGATATAACCACCATCAATGGATATGTCACCTTTTCCTTTGACTGGGATAAAGGATGAGTCACCAACTTCTATGCTACATGTTGAACTTGAGGAGATTGAAGTGAATGACTTATCTGAGGAGGTCATGTGATGAGTTGCTCCTGAATCTAGAACCCAGTATTTTGATGAAGTTTTTATAGCTCTACCTTGAACATTTAAGGCTTTTCCTATCTACTTCTTAGTGTCTATCTTGTGATCCTTCATTGCTGCCTCTAGTTGTTGTAGTTGTTTCCAACATTTGTTCACAGAATGACCATTCTTTTTGTAGTGTGTACAAGTTATGGGACTTCTTTCTCTCTTTGTGAATTTTTCTTTAGTAGAAGTGGATGCTACTAAGGCTTTTGAGGAAGAGGGAGAGATCTCATACTTAGCAAGTTTTTTTTCCTCTCTAGTTAGCCTATCACAAAATTCTTCTAAAGAGGGCATTTTAAAACTTGCACCAAGAGCATCTTTTGTAGATAAAAAAGTGGTTGCAAAAATTTGAAATACACCATTTAATTTAGAAATAATTAGATAGATGCATTCTTCTTCTATTTTATTCTTTCCACTACCTTTTATTTGTGTGAGGACTTCTTTAAATTTGGTGAGAAAGTCAACAATATTGTTGAAGTCTTCAGGAGATAATGTTGTTAACTCTGCCTCTAGCTGCATTGACCTTATTTGATCTACTTTACCAAATAGGTTCTTTAGTTTTTGCCAACTCTCAAATGGATTTTTACATTCTAAAATGTGAAACCATAAGCTTTCATTTACATTTGAGCTTATAATACCCATTTTTTCATACATCTTCCCTTTATGAACAAATATTTCATATTCTTTTTCAAATTCAGGCTGCTCTTCTTCTAGCAAGTGTGTGAGCCCTTTTTGAGAAATGAGATTTAATATTTTTGGTTTCCATGTGTGGTAGTTATGAGGGGTGAGTGGGTCAATTGTATTCATTTTGACAAGAAATACTACAGTGAACCAATATTCCCCCTTTAACTGCAAGAATTATGAACCCCCATTTTCACTTAGAATTGGTTGGTATAGGAAACCAACAAAAAAATATTCTTGAAGCAACAGAAGCCTGAACTTTATACCAAAATTTTCAAATACCCACCCTTACGTGAGGGAAACTATAAGTATATGAAGAGCTCAATACATGGAACATTGGCTATGTGAACAAGACAAACCTGCCAGACCTTTATACCAAAAATTCTCAATTACCCACCCTTACGTGAGGGAAACTATTGGTAAATGAGGAGAGTGGTACATGGAACATAGGCATTGTTTGAAAGAGATGATTGCTTTTGAGAGATTACAATTTAAGGTGATGCTTTTAATAAGTGTGCTTGAGCATGAAATCTAGAGTGTGTATTTGATTATATTAGTAGATGTCTTAAGTAATATTTTAAGCATTAAAACACCAAGTGCTTTTTGGAAGAATCACCTTCATAACCTAGTAGCAATTATTTCTCTAAAGTAAAAATATTTAGAAAGGAAATGTAGCTATGAGGCTCCAAAAAAACACACCCCCATTTGATCCAACAAGCAGGTGCAATCAACACAAAAAAAATCCCCCCCAAAATTGTATTTATGTTATACAATGAGGCCCATCACTTGATTTACCTTTATACAGTTGGCGGAGAGATAGTGAGAGGGGCTCAATGCTGTTGAAGTACAACATGAAAGAAAAAATTTACAAATATTTATTTTAATCTAAAACTAAGTGGAAATTTCTTTTTTTTGATGATGACAACAACGTTATCTATTTTCACTTTGATGAAAAAAACCAGGTAGCCTATGACTTGGCAGTGTCCTTTGGATTTGCAGGTAGCCTCATCGACTGTCGTCGTCTTGATGAGAACATAGGCAGAGTCATGATGAGAACGTAGGTAGCATTTTTTTGAGAACGCAGGCAGCATGTGCACCATGAGTGTCCAATGAGATAGGCAGCAAAAGGCAATGATCATTCTTCGAGGCATCAATCGTCAAAGCCTACACATTTAATAAACAACAAAAAAAAAAAGCCCAATGGTTGCTTTCTACATTCGACTACAAAGGTGATGCGAGAGTGAGCTCGAAGCTGCAAAAATATGCAAACAAAAAAAGGTGAGAGTAACCAAATATTTACATCATTATTTTTCCTCCATGCTTACCACTCCTTGCGAAGTACAAGATTTGATGCTTCAAACCTTTCACAAGACGAACACAGGCAATAGCGCCAAAATTTGGAGAGCGTGAGATACACAGAGGAATGGGAGAAATAAATATTTGATCCTCTTTATAAGGATGAGTGTCTCAAATGCGCTCGACGAGATCTTTTGACCATTCTACTAGCCGTTAGGTCACTATAGTATTTCACTACAGGTGGAACCCTACACTTCAACACGTGTTTGTTCATCACGAATGCACTGCAGGTGGAACCCAACACTTCAACATATGCTTAAACCCACCAATGATAGTCGTTAGGTCATTGTAGTTTGTCACAAATGTACTATAGTTGGATTCCTTCACTCTAACACTTTACTTAAACTCACCAATGATGTAAGTTAATCAATGAAATAGTGTGCAAAGATAGCATGAGGTCGTTGAGGAACGCGCCCGTACAATGGGAAGAGAGAGTGGCTGAAATCCAATGCATAAGACTATTGTTGTCTTCACGTAGTTCGATGTGCTTTAGAAGGAACACTCCTCAAAAAACTTTAATGAGCTGATGTTTGATGTATGCGTATCTCGATCGGATAATGTAGGCAGCATTATGCAATCTCCTGAGTGGCAGTCTTCAAGACGATTAAGGCAACATTGTGCAGTCTCAACAATGGAGACTGCATATGCTAGGAGAAAAAAGTGCCACGCCCGCAGTCTCCAAGATGATTAGTAAGGAGGAGACAAAATTATTGGGGTGCCTAGGCTGCAAAAAATACTTGAGGATTTTCTGAAATATCGTAGAAAAAAATAGGTTAAAAAAATAATTTTAGGCAAATATTGCGATAGCAATATGGCCAAAAAAAAATTTAATAGTCACTTCTAAAACAGTAGTGAAATTCCCTATTTTTAATTCTGCAGATCTTGAAGAAGACAAAAAACATTAAGTAGAAATCCTTTTACATATATTTCAAAAAAAAATATAGTTAGAAGTAACTATATGAAAAAAAAATTGTAGACTTGAACAAAATTCAGTGAGTAGTCTACAAAAGATATAATGAACCAGCTCCTAGAAACTTCAAGAGAGAATGCTAGCAAAATCTATCCTACTCTGGTACCATGTTAGAAATTCCCATGAATAGACATGCAAAGCATTACAAGAACTATGAAGAGAAGAGTAGAACTGATTGATTTATTCCATGGATCAACTTTGTATAAATAGCAAAGTTGATCATTGAGAGTCATTGGATTACAACAACTCATCAAATCTGAACTAGTCTAAATTGAGAGTTCACCTGACTCATGGAAGAGTGGTAACTCAAGTAAGTCTATCCTAGTAGAGCTTAAGAGAATAATTATTTATTCTAACACCTTAAATCCTTCAATTTGGATACCCACATTAGTAATAAGGTTCACAAATGAATTCTCTTCTCTATATGTATGTTGGCATTTAAATTTTTTAAATTCAGTTAGGACCCTCCTTGATTCATCTAAAATATTAGATATACTCCAACTGGTGGAGGATATGCCATTTATGTTACTGATGATATTAAGTAAAACTCCTTCTATAAGGACATTGTTGAAATCCATCCCAACAAGAAGGGCCAAACCTTGGAAGATCACTCTTGACTTAGCAAAATAGCTAGTTTGACTTCCAATATTTTTAGCAAATACAACAATGATCTTCCCTTTATGATTTCTAATTGGACCTCTAGCCCTTGCTATGAAAGGATTACCTTTAGAATCTCCATTGAAATTAAATTTGATCTAATTCCTACGAGGAGGAGTCCATGAGATTTTTTGTCTAGGAGGAATGGTTGAGGGACTTCCGACATATATAGGCCCAAGATGGCAATTAGGGAAGCTTTAGAAGTGGGAGTAGGAGAAGGGCTAAAGGGTATACTAGAAATATTTTTAGAAAGAGAAAAATGAATTATGGAACTAACTTGGGTTGGGTTTCAAGAAATACTATAGAATACCCTATTATTGCACTCCTTTTTAGACCCTCCGTCCCCCCAAAAAATGAGGAAGGCAAAATTTCCACAATGCTCTATGCAAGGGGGAATGAAAATAAGAAAGGGTCCAATGCTCAAAAAGGTCTAAAATAGAATTATGAGTCACCCAACAAGTCTATAAGGAAGAAATAAGTGAGGAGATAATCTCAAGGTAGAAGGGGCACCCTAGAAAATATGTTGGATGGTCTTCCAATTCAAACTATAGAGATAATAATAGTTGGCCATAATTAATCCTCTCTTTCTAATATTATCCAAGGACATAATTTTAGTTTTGAGGGTGAGCCAAAGAAAGAAATTCAAATTAGGAATGAGCTCTTTTGGATAAAATTTTAGAGCAAGGGAACTAATTTTTTTTTTTGCATCCACAAGATGATAAGTAAATTTAATAAAAAATGATGCCCTTCTCATCCCCCCTCAAAATTATAGAGTTTTCACAAGCACAGTTTCTGATAGATTGGGTTCTTAGCTTGAGGGCAAGGGTCTTCATGGATACCACATCATCTCAGTTTAGAAAATAACTCCTAATATCCTTCCACTTCTTTATACCACCCAATTTTTTAATGAAATCTACCACTTTGGATTCGAAGGGTTGAGTAAGTCTAGATATAAGGGTAGAAATAAAAGGGATCTCAATCAGTGAAACATCCTCCAACCATGGATATTTCTAAAAATTGATTTTAAATCCATTGTCAAGTCTCCACTTGATGCCTATTTGGATGAGTTTTTTTTATTTAACAATACCATTCCAGAATGTTAAGCCATCGGGGAGGTTTTGATCATTTGTTCAGGTATTTTTCTTTAATAATATAGGTGAAATCAATGTTATCTTGAGTTATAAACTTTTAACATTGCTTTTCCAAGAAGGTTTTGTTCATGAGTTTGATTTTCCTTAACCCAAGACCCCAAACCTATTTTTTTTAAGCACACTTGGTCCTAAGAGATGAGGTGAAATCTTTGTTTGAATTTAGTCCCTACCCATAAAAAATATATTTGGAACTTCTCCAATTTCTAGAAATTTTAACAATAATTTAGAATAGACATAGAAAATAAACTGTGATACTTTGCAAAGTGGACTTGAACAATTGAGCCTTACCTATTTGGCTAAGGAGATCTCCCTTATAGGTTGTTAGTTTTCTCTAAACTCTGTCAAGAAATAGATTCTAGAGATCCTCCTTGTATCTTCTAGAGAACAAGGGTAGATTGAGGTAGGTAGAAGGAAGAAAAATAATGGAACAACCAAGAATATGGGCAATAGATCTCTATGTACTGAGAGGGGTGTTAAAGAAAATGAGTTTACTTTTCAAGAAATTGATGTATTGTCCAATAACTAATTCAAAGTTATTTAATATTTTTTAAATTCCTTTTTCCTAGAGAATAGAGGAATTGGTGGAGAGTAAAGTGTCATCCACAAATTGATGGTGTTGAATAGGATCAATGGGAGAAGTAGATATTATTCCTTCAATGATCTTAGATGAAGCAACTACCTTCAAGGCTCTACTTAAGGCTTCAACAAGGATGATTAAGAGACATGGGGATAAGGGATCTCCCTATTGAAGACCTCTACTACTACTAAAATATTCAAATACCTCTTATTCATAATAACTAAGAATCGATAGGTAGAGAAATACTATTTAATAAGGGATATCCATCTAGGATAAAAACCAAAATTTCATAACTCCTTTTTCAAGAAGTTCCATGAGAGCTTGTCATAAGATTTACTTATGTCGAGCTTGAGAAACATACATGGTTTACCACTCTTACTGATAAAATTGATTAGGTCATGGACCTTAATGATACCATCAAAAATTTGTCTACCTAGCAAAAAATCTCCTTGATTAGGCTCAATTATTCTAAGGATGGTTTTTGACCTGTTCATTAGAAATTTTTCTAATATTTATATGTGGTACCAAAGAGGCAAATGGGTCTAAAATATTTAATATATTTAACATAAACACTTTTGGGAATGACCACAAGGAAAGTGGAATTGACATCAATAGGGAGTAAACTAGATCTTTGAACATAAGACATAGTAGCAATAACATTAGAACCTATGATATGGAGAAACCTTTGGAAAAATAGTGTAGGAAATTCATCAGGATGAAAGGATTTCTCACCATCCATAGAGAATACCACATATTTGATTTTATTAGGAGTTAAGGAGGAGGTCAACCTGGAATTCTATTCCTAAGAGATGAGAAAATAAATTTTTTTTAGGAGTCTTATTTCAAAATTGATATCACCCAGTCCATATAAATTAAGTAGGGTTTGAAAGAAGATGATAACTTTATCTCTAATATCCTTTGGGTCAACCAACCTAGATTTATATTCTTTGACATTCTCTTTAATTTTTTTATGGATTCTATGCTTCAAGGTTATCATATGATTTTTTTTTGTGTTCTTATCCCCATTTTTTAGTCACTGAACACTGAATCCTTGCCTCTAGAAAAATTTCTCCCTCTTGAGGATATTGTGGAAGTCATATAGCAGAGGATTTTCTTGAATTTTAATATTCTCTTAAAGAGGTCCAAGTTCCTGAGCAAGCTCTAAATCCTATAATTATGCTTTCAACTATTCTCTTATACTACTATAGTGCGTAAAAATATCTTTATTCCAACTTTTCAAATTGTTCTTCATAAATTTTAGCTTCTTGGAGATCTAAAAAATTAGATGTCCTAGGAAGCTTTTTGACCACCACTCCACAATTTTTAGTTCTGGGTCATAGTGAAGGGTCCACATAGACTCAAATATGAATTTTATTCTAAAGTTAGATAGAGAGGGTAGAATTTCAAGAAAAAGGGAGTTGTAATTTGAGTCTATATTAGGGAGGGAGGTGAGGGAGAAATAACCCAAAATATCAAGCCCATATTTGGAGATTAAGACTCTATCTAACCTACACTGAATGGAAACTAGGTCATCTATTACTCCAAGTAAAATTCTTGCCTCGAGGTTCTAAGTCATAAAGTTCAATTTGATTAACATAATTAGAGAAATCAATCATGTCTTTAGACAAGATAGGATTCCTAGCTTTTTTATTATAGGGGTACAAAGGAGTGTTGAAGTCACCTACAAGCATCCAATATTCATTCAAAAAAGAGTTTCATCTGGATAAGAAGATCATAGAGGAGCTCATTTCAAAAATAGAGTTGGGAGAAAAAATATTTGAAATAACCCATATCTTATTATAATATTTGCAAGAAAAGAGGATGTTAATGATTTTGTTAGAAGAGGAAATAAAAACCAATCAACCTTCATGGGGACCCATAAATAGAGAATTCCATGAGAGGCACCATGAATATGGTTGGAAGCAAAAGTGCTTCTTTTCAAATGAGGTTCTTAGATCTGAGTAAATTATTTTCCATAAGCTTAGTTTCCTAAAGGATAATAATGTGAGGGGATAAATCTCTTCTCATAGAGGTTAGAAGTATCTATTTGGTAAGGCTATTTATATTTTTAAAATTCCATGATAGGATATTCATTTAGGATTTTTAGAATGTTTTCTACCTCCATTTGACATAGTCAGTGTATATTTCTATAACTCTACTATGGTGAGAGAGGAATCCCCTTGCATTTATATCCATCCATTGATTAAGTTAATTGATAACTATCTGCAATATTTACTTTCACTGCATTCCTTCTATGGTCTTTGTTCATGGGTTTTCCTACATTTTAATCCACTCTAACATCCATGGGGCCTTTCTTATGATTTCTCATAACTGGGATTGAGGTAGTGTCCCAAATAATTTTTCCATTGGAAGGGAAGTTCATACAATTCATTAAATTGACCACCTTGCTAGGGTATTCATGGATTCCAATCATTAAGCTTTTGCAAGGAGATGCCATAGGTTGGGGTTGACCAATGAGGTTACCTGAGGAGGATGACCCTAACTTAATAGGTTAGAGGTGGGTCATTTCCTCTATGGAAGATTAGTATCTAGAATATATTCTAAGCATTCAAATTGTTTTTCATAAAAGGCTTATAGGGAAGAGACTTCGATTGTTAGCTTACATACCTAAATTATGGTATTAAAGGATTTAGTTGTGGGAGCACCACCAACCATATAGATAATTGACTCTCATTTAATATCAAGATATTTAGCCATGGGACCTCTTTTACATCCAACCTATCATCCATAGATTTTTTCTAAACACAAGAACTTGGCTTGTCACTTATTTTTTCCCCCTTTTTGTCCAAACATTTTTAGGTGAGGGAGCCTTATTCGGATAATTATTTACTTAGTATCCAAACTTCTTGAAACTCGAGCAATACAGTAATATATTGTCATACTCAATGTCTTGAGTATGAGACCCATAATCTAAAATTAGCTTAATAATGTCTAGGAACTTAGAGGAGAGGTCTACATTAATGCACATTCTCACATACACCATCCAAGATTTGTCTCTAGTGGTGGCATCGATTATCACCAATTCTCCTATATTTTGACAATTGTTCTCAAAATATCATCATGTCAAAACTAGATTGGTAGGACTAGAAACCTGACCCATATGGGGATAAAGTAATTTTTTTGCATGTCAAGGTCAAAATCCACCCCCATCACCTTAGAAATAATCTCCTTTTACCCATGGTCCACCACTTAGGATATGATTAATGTATTCTTCACCATTAAGCATGATAAGGAAGAAGCCTTTAGGAAGGGCATGATCTCTAAAAAATCTCTAATACACCATTTAGTCGAGGTCCATCTTCTAAAGATATCAATATTAGGTAAAGCTCTTATGAATTGCCTACCAGGTTAAAGACACATTCATCCTTATTTAGGTCCATGAGATCACAGGGAACTATTAGGGATTGTTTAGAAGGAGAGAGGTCATAGAATCCCACAAATAAGACTATTTTCTTAGAGAATTTTGCAACAACATCCATTAAGGATCCCATAGTAGGTTCAAAAGGAAGGATAGGCCTGATGGGTCCTTATGGCGGTGTGAATTCATAGGTGATGCTAGAGAATTTCTAGATACACCTAAAGGCTTACCTTATGGATTACTAGCCCCAAATATCTCCATCTAAAAAAGTGCTTCACCAGCCATAGCAAAACCAATTACAATCTCTCCACATGCTTGGATCCTACTCTCGTTCCCACTCACACATTTTGAATAAATTTTTACTCCATGAACCCATGGGAATCATGTATGCCAATTTTTCAATACCACCTATATCTCTTTGCTGCTTGCCATTGCTCATGCCCTATATTACTCTCATTCACTACCCTAACATTAGTCAACCACTACTCAATACTTCTCTAGCATTGTTCCTA
Source organism: Wollemia nobilis (assembly GCA_028583015.1). Classification (NCBI taxonomy): domain Eukaryota; kingdom Viridiplantae; phylum Streptophyta; class Pinopsida; order Araucariales; family Araucariaceae; genus Wollemia; species Wollemia nobilis. The sequence goes on along the minus strand of JAQPPZ010003852.1, from coordinate 5,674 downwards.
TATTGCTTAGCTTCGTTGCCCTAAAACTACTCAACTATTGCTCAACACTACCCTAGCATTGCTCCACTATTACTCACCTCCCTAGAAATTCTCAACATTACTCAATACTACTATAGCACTCCACTACTGTTCACCTTCACTTCCCTAACATTACCTTTGTTGCCCTGCACTACTCAAGCACTGCTATAGTTCTTACATTTTAAATAAAATCATAAATAATTATAAATGTAATTAATACAAAAATGTTAACAAATGGATGAAATCATCCTTAATTTATTAAATATATCAAGTTAAAAAAATGAGGCCTAAATTTAAATTTAGGAAAAAAGCTGGACAAAATTCACTTCTATATAACATAAAAAATATTTGAAAAATGTTTAGATTAAGATATAAATAATATAATTTAAAAATAAGAAAATAATATAATTTTTAACATGTATTGTTTTGGGTAGAAAATTTATTAGGTGGAAGAGGGTATTTTGAAAGGGTTCTAGAACCTTTTACAATGGGGTTTTAAAAGGGACCCCAAACCTAAATTTGGTCATAAGGATATTCAATGAAAATAAAAGAACATAAATGAGATTGTCTTCCCAAGGAGAACTAATCCTACATCTAATAAAAATGATCTGGCATCTAATATTCAAAATGTGAAACTAGCATCCAATTAGGGTTATGTGTAACGGGTCAACCCAAAATGTATTTATAAAAAATTGGTGAATTAGTTAAGTTCAGGTGAATAGTTTCCGAACACATTAGAAGATTCACTATTATTAGGGATAATGTTGGAAATTCAAACTTAAAATGGTCATTATTATAAAATTGGGGTGAATCAACCTAAAAAATATTTGCACCTAGAAATTTTTTGCTAAAGGAACCTAGTTAAGGATCCCAAATATTACCTAATTCCAAAATTTGAAAATCCTAATTTTAGTCAATTTGGTGATAAATAGCCACTATGCATAATATTGCATCCAATAGAGACCCTACCAAAATTGAAATTTAAAATCTAGGTTCTCAGATTTGATATTTAAATTTCTCTTGCCCATTTGAATATTTCATACCTAATGGGAGAACCTACCAATTTGGAATAAAATTGGATGCCCAGATTTTGAATGTTAAAAATTTCCCTCCCATATGAAAATTATTGCATAACAAGAGAACCAAACACCTTAGACACTAGCAAAAAAATAGGTTTTGAAAGGAACCCAAAACCTTGAAGAGAAGCAAGCCTCTAATAGAGGAATGAAGTGGTACACTTAAAAGAAGATGGAAAAAACTACCTGGTAAGAAAACTAAACCAAACATTCAATCATTAACTAAGAGAAATATGCCAAGGTTAATGCATTTACTAGAAAGAATGAAACTCAAAAAATCCTATCTAAACTAGGAGATCAAATACACTAACCACAAAAAAATTGCTTAGGGTTACATTTTAGTTGGAAAATTAAAATTTGAAACATTCTACCAAAAAATGAGATAACATCAAAACTAGACAATATATCCACCCATTTGGCTCAAGAAACTATTTAAATCTACCAAAAGACACCAATGAAGAAGGTCGTAGGGTCAAATCAACCTTACTCCATCAAAACCTAGATTTGGATCTACCACACTACCTAGCTATGAAAAAAGGTAAACCAAAGAAGTCCAAGAAAGAAGTAAACCCAAGAATACCCCCACCACCTAAAGATCTTCACCCAAAATTTAAGTGAGCAAAAAGTAAAAATCAAACCTTCAATAGAGTTAGCAAGACTACCTCCCACAACGAATAAACCAAATACCACCCCTAACAACCTATTGATATGCTAGACACAAGGATCGATAACAAGAACTAGACAATGAAGAAGCCTAACGTATCTCCCTGGTATTTACTTCAAAGAGAGGGGCAAAGACCAAAAGAATATAGAGGAGAAAAACCCATCTATCTAGTACCCACATCCAACAAACAAAGAACCAATAGGACAACCACACCTACCAAACATGGGGCCAACAACATGAAACTTTCTTGAGCAGACAAAAATGAAGCCCAAGGTCTCCCCTTGGTATTAACTTCAAATACGGGAAAAGACCAAAATAATGTTGTAGAGAAAAACCCATCTATCAAGCACCCACATCCAAAAAACAACCAATAAGACAACCATACCCACCTGGGGGTCAACAACATGAATATTTCTAGATGGACAATGATGAAGCCCAAGGTCTCCCCCTAATAATAATTTCAAAAATATGGGCAAAGACAAATAAAACCAAGGAGAAAAACTAACTCTCTAGCACCCACAACCAACAACCAACAAAATGAAGATCTTCCAAAAACCCAAAAAAAACCAACAACCCAAAATGAACAAATTTAACATTCCTTCCAACAACACAACCAAACATTGTGGTTCCTTCAAATGATCCAACCTTTCACCTAGCCCCCCAATAGTAGTTCCTTTAGCTGATCTAACCTTCCACCTAGTAAACCAAACTACTACTGTAGGGCCAAGTACCAAATTAATTCTCTACCCAAAATGGCATCCATCAAGTTGCAAAGCTTTGTTTTACAAAAATCCTAAACCTACATCACAACATATCAACGCTTAAATAGGCTTAGACCTACTCAATCCCTTTCAATAAGTTTAATTTAAAATAAAAGACAATTATAACCAAAATGTTACATTACATCATATAAATTAAGTGAACTCCAATAGCTACTAAATATAGACTATTCACTCCACATAATAAAGACAAGTTCTAGCAACATTTGGGTTTCATTTATAATATTTAAAAGGAACAATATAACCCATAGTTTAATTAGTAGTATTTTATTGCAAAGACATTTAATTTTTATAGAATATTATTTTTTAAATAATTTTTATATACAAATTTTTAATTTATAAAAAAAAAAAAAAAATAAATATAAAAATAATTATTATTTTTTAAATTATATATAACATAACACATTTTAAAACAATTAATTTTAGAAGCATAATTAAATTAATTATATATTTATTTTACTTTCTACAATTCCTGTAAAAACCATAATTATAATAATCATTTATTTCATTCAATCATTTGTTTACAACAATGAGACCAAACTACATTCTACACATTTATGTAGAGAGACTACCGTATGTTTTTCTTCCAACCTACTAAAAAAGGTTGACATTATCTGCATTTAAAATTAGAGAATATGTATATTTACTTTGCTCTCAACATTTACAGGAAGGACAGGAGCAGAGACAACAACATTTATGATCTGTAACGTTGCTATCAATACAACAAGCACAATAGTCTCCCTAGCCTAACGACTTAAACTTCAAAGCATTGTTTCCTTGATCTTCAGATTCTGAGTTTAAAACTACCTAGATCCTTCGTTGTGTTTCATTGCATTACTATAGACAAATAATAAGAGTAACCCCATGCAGACCACAAATTTTAATGGAGAAAACTTTGATATTGATGTTGTCATTGCTATAAAAATGGTGCTTGTCAGAGTGCACGAGAGCTTCCAAACAAATATTCCAAATAATGTTATTTGTATCCAAACATTTTCCTTCAGTTCAGAATATCTCTTTGGTTTTCAAAATGGAATGCATGCAAGAGTTCACAATAGAAAGCTCAAAATGGAATGCATGCAAGAGTTCATAATAGAAATCTCAAATTCCGAAACCGTAGAGATCGCTGAATGTTTAAACGTTGCAATGACTTTAGTGCAGATTGAGAATATTGCCAATATGGGAAGACAATATCACCAAATATTATTGTGAGGATAAGATCTAAAACTCCTCAAGTCAAGTTTGCAAAGAGAAGCCTATGCAAAGAGAAGCAGTGACTTTAGTGCAGATTGAGAATATTGCCAATATGGGAAGACAATATCACCAAATATTATTGTGAGGATAAGATCTAAAACTCCTCAAGTCAAGTTTGCAAAGAGAAGCCTATGCAAAGATAAGCCGAATATATACGTTGCAGTGACTTTAGTGCAGATTGAGAATATTGCCAATATGGGAAGACAATATCACCAAATATTATTGTGAGGATAAGATCTAAAACTCCTCAAGTCAAGTTTGCAAAGAGAAGCCTATGCAAAGAGAAGCCGAATATATTGCAAAGATAAGCCTGTAAAAATAATGGTGCTATGAATTGCAAACATAGGCCCAAAATATCATTAGGAATAACTCAGTAAAGTGGATAACTTCTAACGAAGAGGACACTCAAAAAAATAAATGATTAGCTTTCTCTGAGGCATTACTATTGGGTAAACCTTTTTATCATTACTATTGGGTAAACCTCTTTATCATTACTATTGGTTAGTTACCTGTTAGGTTGATATATTGACTACTTAACTTTTTTTTCTAATACATTCATCTATGAAAATATTAATCAATGATGTTGTGTTTAATATATTTAACCAGGAAATAATAATGAATGAATTTTTAAAATTTATAATAGTATATATCCTATTTTATAACTCTTATAAAATTTTATATTTTATTAAAAATGTATTATTTAGGTTGTATAACAAAATTTTAATTAATGTTAAAGGGTTTTTGGTTCAATGGTTGGAAAAATAGTTGATATAACTCACACCAAAGTTTAAATTTGGATAACACCAAATAGATCAACACTACTAAATCTATGTAAAAGAAAGAAGACAACCCTTTAAAAAACCTACCCTTAAATAAATATAAATAAAAAAAATTTATTTAAACAATTTATAAATATTTCTTTTTATCTTTGGATATAAACTATATATTTTTAATATTAAATAATTATAGTGAAAATAAAGTTTTTGATACTTTTTAGTGAATTTTAATTATAAATAATATAGGAGTTTTGTTGCATCTTGTCCATTTTTTGTCCACTTTTTTATTTAGTAAAATAAGGGGTTTCAAAGGGTTCAGCAAACCTTTTACAAAGGGATTTTGGGAGGGACCCTCAACATTTAAAAAGCCACAAATATATTCAATAATAACAAAATAAGAACACAAAAGGGACTACAATGTAAGGGAAAATTGATTCAACATTCCACAAAGATCCCATAGATCGAAAACAAACAATATTCTTGCCTAAATTTCAACAAAAAAAATCAAACCTGAAAAGGATCTTCCCACCCAAGTCACCATGAGGAAATCAAATTTGGAAAAAATGGATAGCCAACCAAGTTATTCAATGGTAAGTTAAAAATTAAACCCTATAGCTATCCAACAAATAAATCTCACAAAAGTCCAAAAGTGCAAAGGCCTGAATCTAGGATTCCTATAGTGCATAGCCAACCAACAGTTGAGATCTTCTAGATAGGAAGTAATGAATAGGAATAGAATCAGCACGTACAAATAACATTATCTTGACCATCCAAAACCTATGTACAAATAACATTGTCTTGACCATCCAAAACCTTGCAACATCAAGGGATATAGAAGAGATGTTCTTGTTCAAGATAAGAAGTAAATATTTCAAACCAAGGGTACTCAACATAAATCCACACAATATAAGAACCCACCCAAAGAGAATCATAGGGTTTAATAAGTCTCCCTAAACCAAAATATAGGGTTTTTAAAGGCACTCAAAACCTTCATTGATAGACTCCCACAACCATGATAGGGTTTTGGGAGGCTCCCTAAACCTTAGAGCTAGGTTTTGAAAGGCTCCAAAAATATTGTATAAATGGATTAATCATTCAATAGAGTAC
>JAQPPZ010003851.1:0-123983 GCA_028583015.1 Wollemia nobilis | reverse complement strand
ACACCCATGGACTCGAGCAACTCATCTCTCTGAAACTGTTCTCTTATCTCACCTGTCAAAGTTTTTGCTATATTTGACAAATTACTCTTTGTTTTCTATATTACAACATGAAATCTATTGTGTTACAAGAACTTCTTCAAAATCTTCCACAACAATACTTGATTACCTTTCAAAACAATAAACATGTATCATATTTTCATGAATATTAATACAGAGATGATCATTGATGTCAAACTTCAAAAAGCTTTTTGGATTGTTCACGTTTATCAATGTATTCCAACTATCAAATACAAATTATGTAAAATCTGCATTAGACACATATAATGAATCAAGAAGCATGCATATTTGTTTTCTCATTCTCATAAAATCAACGATATAGATAGATCTCTCTTGTACAAGATTAATTAATCTGTTCATTTCTTTTAACATTGGAAGAATACCACATAATGTCAAAAGTGTTTCCAAGTCAGTTAAACGAAACAACATATATTTTGCCTTATCAACTATTATGCGATTTGCATGCATAAACTCGATCGATGATTGATATTCTGCCAAAACTCTCCGAGCAAGGTTGAAACAGTGAAATCCATCTTGTATCCACATCTTTTAACAATTTTTTCCCTTCTATAACTCCTAGTGCAAATTGCTGAAACTCTGCAAATCTTTTCATACTTAATGAGAAATAAGAATGAATATCACAAACAAGGTTTTCAACTTTAGCAACATTTGAAAATGTGCTCACAATTTTATATGCAAGATTTACTCTATGAGGCATACAGTGAATGGGGATCATATATGGTGCAACTGTGGTTTGGAGTTGAACACATAGACCAAACTTGTGACCTTGCATAATAGGAGCTCCATCAGCTCCAACACAAATTAACTTTGTTGCAATGTCTATATCATTCATTCTCGTAATATTATTTAAACTTTTAACAACATTATAAATATTTTCTGCATTTGAACTTTCCAACTTCTTATGTATTCCCAACAAAATAGGCCTTCTAACATGATTTTGAAACGTGTACACATGCATACAAATCCAAGAAGTGTTATCCATAGTTGTTACCTCATCAATAGAAAGTGAAATGAATTTGGCAAGTTTTAATTGTTGCCTTAGGTCTTCTTTCTCAACCTAAGAAAAACATTTTACCATTTCCCAATCACTTCGGTCTGACCAATGAGAACTAGGAAGGTTTTGCACATTAAAAAGGCATTATAGCTGCTTATAATCAATAAAATCGAATATTGGTCTACCTTTCTTGAGAATATTGTAAACAATGGCAAACTGCTTACTTTTTGAAGCAAAAATAGTCTTCTGTAATTTGTCAAATTGGGCTGCAATTGTTCCACCTTTCTCAACAAAAGATTGTTGTTGCTTTAAGTGATTGTCATATTCTATAGCATATCTTATGCATACATTCTGATGCATCCTTCCACTTAACTTCTTTACAAAATCACTATTACTTTTTATAATTTTAACATAACATTTGCCAGCATGTTTTTCAATTGTATCAATCTTATTTTGAAGCCTATGATCCTTACCAAGTCTCCAACTGCAAATTTTGCATCTACATTCTTTTTCATCAATTTGGTTATCCTCACTCATGACAGGCTCAAGCCAGGGAAATCTTTCTGCCCATTCTTTTCTAAATCCCCTTCCAAGTATCCAGAGAGATGCTTTTCTTTTTTTGGAATTTTTGGTTGAAGATTCAATTGACGCTTGTAATGATTTTGATTTATCACTTTCATTTTCAATTATGATGTCATTTTGCGTGTTGTCATCAGGTGTTTGTTGGATATCATTTCTAAGGGGATTTTCAATGAAAGTCATCTCTTCTTGGGGAAAATCTTCAAGTGGAGGCATATCAGGATCGACAGGGTATTTTGCATAGTAGGATACCATAATATTTTTTATCACTATTAGATTAAAAATTTACAAAAAAATATACAAATCGTCAATCAAGCACATAATGGGAAGTAAAAAATCATTTGTACCTTGAATTTGCACAGATGTCGTTGGCTCGTCGCATTTCAAAGTTTGGCTAAAATATTTGAGGATACTCTTTTCAGTAGAAGATTTGGTGCCCTTCTTTCCATCATTGGGTGACAATTTACTAGTGACAAAATAAAGTTAAAGAGGGTGTATTTTCTGGACGCCTTTAGATATTATTTAAATAGAATAAACACTTGTTGGGTAGAAATTATACATACTTTTTTCCAGTCATTCTTTATTGTAAATTTATCAATTTATGCCACTAGTTATTATTCTGGTGAAAGCACTCTAACAGAGAAAAAGAGCATCAATATGTCAATAGAGAACCAAAGCATTTACTTATGTATAATCTTAGCAATAAAAAAATATCTTAATTAAAACTAAGAATCAAAGCAAAACAGAGAAAACAAGGGAACACACTCAACAAAGCAATGACAAAATAGAGAAAAAAAAGGGAACACACTCAACAAAGCAATGACATTCAAAACCTGGAAAAATAACAAACAGAACATGGCAATATAAAGAAAAGCAGAGAAGTGACAGAGAACTTGGTGCTAAAAGATAGTATTTTTGTATGCAGAGATATTGGTTTCGGTCGGAGGCAAACAATGATCTTCGTAAACACAGGTCCGTCCGATTGCACGAAAGTGTCCGAACTCAGAAATGGTTTCGTTCGATTGCAGGTTACAGATACAAAAGTGTTCGTCCGGCTGCACAGAAGGTTCCATCCGGCTGCACAGAAGGTTTCGTCCGATCGATTGCACAACAGGTCCCGTCCGGCTGCACAGCAGGTTCCGTCCGATCGCACAGAATTAGTCCCGTCCGACTACAGAGTAGAACACTGTTCCAGTCAGTTGCAGAATTATTTATGTCCGACTGCAAAGCAGGACACAGTTTCGGTCGATTTCAAGATTAGTTTCGTCCAACTGCATAGCAGGACACTGTTCCGGTCGGTTGCAGAATTAGTTCCGTCCGGCAGCAGAACAGGACACTGTTCCGTTCACTTGTTGAATTTGTTGCGGTCGGTGGCAGAAAAGGTTTCGATGTTGTAACAAATTGTGTAGGTATTTTCCCTAGGGTTTTAATTATATATAGAGGTCTACTTGGCGAGTTTGGCGGGATAATTTAGAAATTCTAAAATTTTAGGGCTAAAAGGGTACTTCATTTAGGCGGGATTACTTGCGAATTTTTTAAAATATTCGTGATACTCTCATCAAAGGACGGCTAACCGACACCAAAAATTTATTTTTCCTGAAAACTCCGACTACAAAAATTTCGCGAATTTTAATTTTCGAAAATGGGTTTTTTCGTCCCAATAACGAAGTTTCGCCACTATGCATAACGTTGATTTAGACCTCCAAACAAATATTTCATTACTAAAAAACTTCAAGCAAAATTGAAACTCTATTCTAAAGAGGGAGAAAAGCAAACAAGAAAGATTTCTCAACTAGTTCACACTTCATTAAAATAAAAATATTTGAATTTCCAACAAATATTTACTAGTAAAGACCTCCAAAACAAAATTTATCATTTGAACTTCATATACAACTAGTAAATAAAAGCAAACAAGAATGATATTCCCAATTCCAAAATAACCAGTTCACTCTACATTAAAATTGACCATTAAAAATATAAGAAAAAAATACCGCCTTAGAATACAAAAGAAAAACCGCTTAAAATGCAAATATACAAACATTTTGCAGTTAAAAATGCATATTCTAAATTCATCATGTAAATGGATGAGAGAAATCAACAACATACTCTTCAATTGAACACTTTTCTTACTTCCACTTCGCTTAAGATCATCTAAAATAGAGCTTACAATATAGTGTTTTACATGATATGAATATAATATATAGTATAAAACCTTACCTTTGCATTTCATTCAGAACTGTGAAGTTTTCATGGACAGACAGAAAAATCAAACTGTGCTTGACAGCTTCAGTATGCAAAATAACATCAAATGGTAAATTTGAGATTTACTGCCACTTCCTCTGACATAAAAGCACAGAAGACATGGCTCCTAAAACTTGAAACATAATATTTCATTATTGCCAATATCAAGAGACAACGAGGTGATTGTCTCATGTTTCTCAAATATTCTGTCTTACATATATTGTCACTTCCTCTGACATTAAGACCATGGAAAACATTGTTCTTACAAACATCTATAGAACTTGGCAAGAGCAAGACACAACGAAGCCATGTCATGCCCAAAGATATTCTACCTTCAATATACATGGCCACTTCACCTGTCATTAAAAGTATTTTATATTATCCCTTTGACAGCAAGAGCAAAAGACAACGAGATGATGTCCCATGCTCTTGTATATTCTGCTTCTGAAATTATTACTACTTAAACTGACATTAAACTATAGAAAACATGACCCCCAGACTTTAAACACATTACTTCCTAACATCCAAGATCAAGAGACAACGAGGTTATGTCTCATGCTCTTAGATAGTATAGTAAACATGACTCCCAATACTTACGAACACATTACTTCCTAGCATCCAAAGAACAAAAAACTATGAGATGATGTCTCAAGCTCTCAGATACTCTGCTTCTTTTGAGATATAATACCACTTCGTTTGGCATTAAAACTATAAGGAACATACATTACTTTGTAACAACCAGGACCAAGAGACATCGAGATGGTGTCTCATGTTCTCAATAATTTGCAGCTCTGTTCTTCCAAACTAATTGAAATAGGAGAGAGTTGCTTTAAAGTATTTACTTTCAGAGTTGTGACAGTGTAAGTTTCATAGTAAATAATAAAGATTTTGAGTTGTAAGTTTATTGTAGTAGTAAAGATGTTGGCCTCCTTTTGAGAGGTTTAAGGTTCAAACCCTATTTAATATGAAGATACTGGTACTCTTATAAAAATTTGTATAAGTTAATAAAAATTTCTATTACTTTTAACAATCTTATAACAGAGCTTTCTTTACCAATCACACTAATGCCGAAAATAACAGTAATCAGAATACAGGATTTATTTATTGTTAATATCTGTTCATGTGGAATACCATAATAATTAAAATTTTGAACTCATATTTTAAAACCAGTTCAATCCATAACGAAATATAATATATAAATATATGTAGTAAACTTACGTAAAAACAAAACTATCAATATCCCAAATCATTTAAGTAAAAGGCAAAGACGAGCATACCAGAATCTTTATGAGTGAAGCACATCGGAGCTTAATTCTGAAGACATTTCCATAGAATCCTCCCTATCCAACCAACACGCCCAGGTGACAAACATTTTAATTCAAACAAAATTAATCAACTGAAGACTTCAAGTAGCCAACACAAACACAAGAAATTTATTTTTTCTCTGGTTATACATGAGAGGAGGTAAGTATTAATAGCCTCCTTACTATTAATCAACACAATAAATATTATTAATAACCTCATTAGAATCAAAGAAAAGTACAAGGTATCTGATTTAATAAATGACATTGCCTGTACCTTTCATTTTCTCGAATACAATTGCAGTCTCAGCAGTCTCATCTTTGGCTGGTGTCTTTGATAATCGGTTACCAGTTCCACACCAATCATCATACCTTTAGCCTAACTGATTCATGAAAAAGGCCCAATCAACATTACTTACCCCCTTACATCTCCTATAACTGATTCATGAAAAGAACGTTTTTGTTAGTTATAGACCTAAGAAAAGAAGAAATCAAATAATATATAGTTATTAATCCGACGAGATAATGGGCTTTCCCGTCTGTAGACATTTTTTTCAGGTTTAAGTTCTTTTGGGTTAAAAATGATTCTGGATTAGGATTGGTTTTGTATTTGGTTTAAGATGTTATATTTTGATTTTTTAATTATTCTCAAATTTTGGTTTTAATATCTGTTTAAAATTTTGATCGTATAAATAATCTTAACCCTAAGTTGTAATTTCTTCACTATTTATTATAACTTTTTTATTTAATATAATTATTAATTACAATTAAAAAATTATTAATCCCTAACTGATTGCACATAAGTATTAATATATAACAAATGAAAAAACACAGCTACGCACAAAAAGAACAAGACGATGATGTTTTTCTTCTTTGAAAAGAAAAATAAGAGAGCAAAATCATGGAAATTACTTTCATAATTGTCCTGAAGTTGTCTTAAACGGTTAATATCTATCTGTCTTTCTTAAACGGTTAAGACAGACCCCACAACAGCACAACCTCGAGCACAGCATGGCCACCAGCAGAATAGGCTGGATTTCCACCAAAAGTATTAAAATGACATCTTTGTGTTAGTAACTGGAGTTGTTACAACTGCTCCAACAGGAAGACCATTACCAATGCCCTGACAGTTACCACAATCACCACATATGAGCCAATATTTCCACCTATAGTTGAAGTTTACATGTTAAGCAATTTCCTTCCTTGATTTGCATTATGGTAGTTAACATTGTGATAAATCAAATCTTCACCTCAAACAAAATCACAAACTATCAATTTACATAATGTAAAGGATAGCAAGTGGGCAAAACACAAGAATCAAAGGTCACCTTGGCCATGGTAACAATGTCAGCAATAACACCCTGTATTTCAAAAACCCAGTAATGACTTCCCAAATGACCAACTCTCGTCTGAACTTCATCAGATATACAAACGCCTCCAGCTTTCCTGATGCTCTCATAAACTGGCTGCAAATAACCAGGTGCCATTTCTACAGCACCACCAACACCCTGAATAAAATTCCCACACACCCTCCACAGTTAAAATCACGTAAGGCCTGCCTACTTCTATATTAAAACTATAATTTCTGTTTGAAATGGCAAGAAAATCTAAACACGCCTGTATGGGTTCTGCAATAAATCCAGCGGCACGTCCAGAGGTTCAGTTATCTTGGGCATCCGTGGCATATTTTTCACCATGGGTGCGAATTCATGGCATGAAGGACTCCATTCTGCACAAGTATCAATAGCTTACTAATCATTGCATTAAGTAAGGTTTAAAATTTCATTTGCTTGCAAAAGGGGTTTTATTTGCCTGAATGATGTCTATTAATTGCTTTTAAACCTATTATTTCCATGTACTGCGGGTTGTATAGTTCAATTATGGATTAACTAAGGCCGTTTGTATACATTTAATATTCATTTTAAAATATTCAAGCATTCTTACGACGTTTCATCAAAACCCAATAGAAATGAAAATAATTGGACTTAAAAGAATCTGTTGTATCACGGTATTTCGGTATTTCAGTCAAATTATATTATTTTTAGGTAATAATTTATTGTAAGACAACATGTTATAATCAGTTATTCAAAGTAGACCCTACCTACTTATTTTAAATGTTAATCAACCAATACAAACAATATTAAATGAATTTAAAAAATGAAAACATATTCCGGACAATTAGACGAAGCAAGTGCATAACTTAGCATTCATTTGCATCCCAAAGCGTTAAAATTCGTTCCAGGGTTAAGGGGTGGAGACATTATTTTTTTTTTAAAAGAAAGATTAATAAATTAAATTATTTAAAAATTAGATTTTTTTTTTTTTTTTTTTGGTTTATTTAAGATTGAAAGTTTTAAAATCAAATTTTAACATAAGATATGATTATTTTTCTTCTTATAATTTATCACAATTATTTATGCAAAAAAGAATAATCATGTAAAGCAAGAATATATAAATTTTAATACAATAAGCGGTAATGTCATCAATGTTTTATTTGTCATGGATATTTCAAACCTTATGCCTAAATCTTTTAAGATTAAATTTGAATAAAAAAAATAAGATTAACAAGTAGATTATGAAAACATTGTATTCAATACTAAAAATGTTATGATATTAGACATGTGATAAGAGATTGGAAATTGAATAATATGGATTGGATCAAGGATTCTTCACTTCTAATAAAGTTTCAAAGAAAGTTTTTTTTCCAACAAATAACAAAGGCTATTTGTAATAACCCCGCATCAAATCAATCTTGGGAGAGTAAATTTTTTTTGCACATCAAGTAAAGACCACGGTCAAGGTTCACAAAAGATGTTTTCCAATAGGATTAAAGTTAACAAGGCATTACCACATTTTGAGATCATAACGCTGCAGACGTTTCTCGAGTGGACAGGAGAGGCCAATCTCTTGTAGGTTCTTTTGGGGTTTACCTTGTATACCTCCGAGATATAAAGGATGCTTCAAATGGTCACCTCACATTTCTTACATTCTTCGTGAATGTAAGATATCTTGACCATAGCGTTGGGATTAACCCTTCTCAATATTTAGAGAAGAGGGATGTCAATTCCCTTACCAATCATAAGTCATTCTATGATGGTACTTCTGGGTGTAATGCCTTTAAGATTAGTCAATTGCACCTTTGCAGTGGAACTACTAAATATTCAATGCTTAACTATCCCATCTCTGCAATGGGATTAGTTAAGATGACTATCACTCCGCATGATAGTTTCGCATGGACACTTGAGCCTACCTGCTCAAGATGCCATCACTTAATCCCTTGCATATGGGTTCCAAACCTCTACAGTTGAAAGAAAGATTCAAGCTACACCACTTAAATTCTTATCCAAAGACTCATTGTCTTTGGATCACACTTGAATTTCTTCTTGAAATGCGTCCATTGCAAAAGAAACCTACTCGAATTTCTTCTTGAAATGCATCCATTGCAAAAGAAACCTAGGTGTTGCTTCATCGTAACTTCCTCGGGTTTGGTTTCATATTTTAGGGTCTGTAGACATAGCTACTACTAGTGTACCCCTTTTAGACACCCTCAAACCTAAAGATAACATCATGAAACCTTAACTAACTCTCTCTCCTACATGAGAAATAGTTAATTCTATCTACTTTATTTATCTCAAAGCATTACAAATATTAGACCTTGTCTAAAGCATTATCATTTCATCATAATAAAGTGCATAAAACATGAGCTTTTAATATTTTACAAAAACAACATATCGTTTGAGCATAAAATATTCCAAATCATTATATAGAATACTGTTCAAGAATATCTCCTAAATAACATCTCAAATTCCATATCTCATTCACTATCTTGATCTACCATTTTCAAGGAGTATGAATAACATTACATCTTATCCAACTGAATCTTCATCAAATTCAATTATAGATTCTACATTTTACAATAAGCTTCCCATGATTCAAAGGAGCTTCAATACAAAGAATCTTTCACAATTTTAAGGGACAATATCACAAAGTTTACATTTTCTCTAGTCTTCCATCCTGGTCTCTCCTCGTACAATGGTGATGGTGTAAGGGATCAGGACAACTCTTGTTTCATGATGTACACAACTAAAATGCAATATTTTGTTTTGCAACACATGCCTAAGCTATAATACCACAATACAACCATGCATCTACCATTTAGTTTTCATATAGCATTATAAAAGAAGGAACCCTATAATTCCCACAAGAATAGATTCCTCACCCATTCTTTCAAAGTAATCAATTTTTCTAGTACAAATTTTCCCTTATACAAAACAATAGTAAATCTTCTTGAAAACAACATTATGCAAAAACCATAAAAGACTTCATAAAAACAACTATGCTTTTAACAATCACTCTTCAAATCGTAAAATCAAAGAGAAAACCCCATAATTCCTTCAAGAATGGATTTCCCATCCATTATTCCCTAAAGATGTTTTTTTTCACTATTTCCAATTACCGTGTAAAACTTTTCTCAAACAAAAATAATTAAATAACAACAACCAAGTGTATAACACAATGGTTTTTCTCAACCATTTTCTTATATCAATTTCCATAGTACTTAATCTCATACTTTCTCAAAAGTAGATTTCCCATCTATTCTTTTGATAAAACTTAAAACATTACATAAACCCTAATCATTAACTATAATTAAAAACATATATTCCATAATATAAATTAAACTTTTAATAAATATTAAATCTCTAATAAAAAAACATAAACTCTATAATGTAAAACCTATTCTCTATTTATTATATAAAAACATAGGCTCCTTTCCTTATTAACATAAATCACAAAGTAAAGCTTTTCCCTATGTTAATAGAAGTCAAAATGTCATATTGCACTTGTTTCTATCTATTAACCGAATACCAAACTTATATTCTTTATTCATAAATCTCAGGGGCTTCAAAACAGTATAGTTGTATTTTAAAAGGTTTTTATCTAATATTCACAATAATATATCTCAGGGGCTTCAAAACAGCATGGTTGTATTTTAAAAGGTTTTTGTCTAATATTCTCAATAATATATCTCAGGGGTTTCAAAACAGCATGGTAATTCTAAAAAGGGTTTTATATAACCGATGTATTTCTATATGGAAAAGACAGGCATGATTTGCATTTTTATGAGCTCATTATAATATTAAAATAATAAAGTCGGAGACATCCTATTTGGAACTAGTACCAGCACCACTTGTTATGTAACCGGTGTATATCACTGCACTATGTCTGTACGTATTATATTTTTTATAGATTTTAGTAGATCGCATTGGTTTGAGAAATTATGATTAGAGGTTTTACAGCGTCAAAATCACTAAAGGTTCTGCGTGGTTTTTTTTATAATACTTCTTATACACACCCACCCTGGGATTGAACCCGGTCACATCACCTATAATACAAGTGGCATCCACCACATCACCCAGCAACCGTGTTATTGTGAGAAACTATATAAAAATTATTGATCGCAGAATTTTATTAAAGTGACTGTGTAGAATAAGCTAATGAGTGTTATGCAAAATAAACTTCAATATTCGGGTATGCAGCTACTCACTGTCTATTCATTATATACTTACGGTATATGCCTAAATAACGTTGCAAGAATTAAAATTGAATCAGGAGGACAGAGATATAACCTAAAATCTAAGTCGAAAATATGTTAAATTGCATCTGAAACACAAAGCACATTTTATTTCGACCCGTTTGGCATTATAACAAAAGATAGTTGAAAACCGGCTCACTCAATCTGATTAAAAACCAAGATTTCAGTTCGTTTTCAAAAGTTCACAAAGCCGGATAAAGAAAATTCACAGTATTCATCATTTTGCGCATTTTTAGGGAAAAAAAAAGCCCAAACGGCTTATCTGGAAAGAGAAATCTTAGGGTCTATGGTTATTGTTGCTGTAATGTAATACTTGTATTGCACTTTTAAGCAATGAGAAACACTAAAGGCCTAAAACACTAAGTCTAGAGTTGTAAGAATAACGCCCGCAAGGAGAGACTCAAATACACATCTATCTTTCCCAGTAAAGGATTATTATTCAACACTAAGCATTCAGTCAGACATAAAAGTAATGCACACACAGAAAAATACTATTAGATCCAACCTGGTATTTTTAACGGAAGATGAATCCCTTTCACCCTACATTTTCCGTCCTCCCTCCTCCCCTGTTTTTCTCATTTGGTTGGTCCCATTTGTTTTTCTTTCTTCCCATTACCTTCTTTCTTACTCTCAAAAGTCTTTATTTGTCTTCCTGCCTTATCCTCTAGAAGGCCCTCTTCTTTTTTTAAATAATAAACCCAATGCTTCTCTTTTTTTTTTTTTTAATCATTTTACCCAAGCTCTAATTTTAGAAAGGAATCCTTTATTTTTAATATTGTTTTGTCTCAAGGGTTTTTGGATTGGTAAGTGTTTGTGTTTAAACTTTGGGGTATCAATTTGTAGACGTAGTAGTCCACTTTGAATCTTTTGAGTACGCACTAAATCGCTTACCATGAAGAGACATAGGTTCAAACCTTGGGGTGCCAATTTGCAAAAGTAGTAGTCCAATCTAAATATTCTGAGTGTAAGTGTGACGATATATGCATCTGTGATTATAAAGAGTAGTCTCAAGATTCTAATCCTGCTCGGTAGTAGATAATAATTGTGAATGTGATCGATTCCCCTTTGTATCGGAAAAAATATATTGTTTTGACCATGCTCTACGAATAGCACGGGTCGTTCTTTTTATTAAAAAGAAAATACCTTTCGTTTAAGAAGTTTCCACGTAGTATGATTATCCTTTTTGTTTGTGGACAATATTAACAAGATGTTAAACATAATTAAAACACATTAAATAGTTAACATTATAAATTTTCTAATACTAACATAAGCATTAAAATAAATTAATTATCTCCTCGTAATTAATTCAATAAATATCAAAACTAATATTGATTGTTAATTTGATATGGGCACTTCAGATATTAATAGAACTTCTATATCTAGTAATACCTTTTTAAATGGATCCTTTTCCAAGTCTATTTCAAACAAGTATATTCAAGGAAATGAAGCGTTGCACAAATACAATAAACCATCAACAAACATAGCCAACCAAAAGAAGCATGATTGAAAGCAAGAACAAGCAATAAGAAGTAATACATCATGAATCCAATTGCCCATGTCCTGAAGCAGAATATTTATGGTAACTTCCATGTTACGAACTTCTTGTTATAGATGAATTTGATTGATGATGATCACCACCAAAACAACATTATGAATGCATCTACATGTGGGTAAATTCTACCTTGGGTAAGTCCTATCTTGGAGCTATTATCAATTAGATTGTACATCATTTTCCTTTTTTGGTATGTTTTTGGTGGTCAACTTCCTCTTCCACCTACGAGAGTACTTGGTTCTACAATCATGCATAACTTCATGTTAGAAATAAGCTTATATCACATTATTTAGGTCATGTAAATGTACCCTCCTTGGTACATACTTAGGATATTAGATTACTATAGGGGGGAGTTATCTAGTTACTTCATGTAATGCAATAAATGCACAAGTGTTTATGTGCAAGCTGTAAATGTGCAAGGTGTCCCTTGTACAGTTAGGTAGAGTGTTGGCCAAGGAACTTATCTTCCTATATAAAGGGCCATAGATATAGAAGAGATATCACAATAGTGTAGGATTATAGTAGTGTAGGATAGATAGTAGTGTGTGTGAGCTATAATCTCAAAGCTCATTCATTGAGCAATAGCTTGTATCATGGAGTGTTCAATTCCTCCATAGCTACTATTGTACTCATTTTTGTCATTTCTATTTATAACATATTTTAGTCATTTCACAAATTTACTTTCTTTCTTATTATTATGCATCTTGTGAATGCTATCTCCCATTGCATATTGTATCAAAAGCTAACAATGGTATTAGAGCTACGATAGATCAATAAGAAAATCACCATTATTATTGACCCTGAGTTTTTTGTCAACCTGATGCGTCATTAGACTGGTCATTGTCAAAATTTCTCAAAAGAGTCTAGGTGATAGAATTAGGGAGAGCCGCAAGTGAGGACTGAATGCAATCTCGGTTTTAGAAATACTGAGATTGCATATGGCTAGAGTCTTTCTACAAAGTTGTATAAAAACTCGTGAAGACTAGGACTCAACATTTGATCCACTAGTTTGATGAAACAACTAGTGAAGCTCATTTAAGAGATCTAGAAATATTTACCCAAAGTTTCTTTTATTGCAGAGAATTAATTCTTAGATGATTGGGATACCTCCTACGACAAAAATTTAGGAGACATCAACTTCATTGCCCAAAGGTCAAAGTGCCTTCATAGTGCAGAGATTAGTTGTTGTAGAAAGGAGAATACTTTAGAAGAAACTTCTAAAAAAAATCATGGTGAAGTCAGGAGATAGGAGATCTCCATTGCTGGATTGAAGAACTTCACAAAAATAAAAAGGCCATAGAAGTCCTAATTCAAAAGAAAAACCATAGAAGCCTTGATCCAGAAGAAAATGCCACAGAAGCCTAAAAAGGCCATAGAAGCCTTAATATTGAAGAAAAGGCCACATAATCCTTGATATTAAAGAAAAGGCCACAAAAACCTTGATACTAAAATATGCCACAGATGCCTTTATCTTGAAGAAGACTTCAAAGGAGAGTACTTAATTTAAAAGCATATTTCAGTACTATATTTTTGTTGTAGGTAAAGGAGATCCAATAAGTCGAGAAAGCTTCCTATAAGAAATTTAGGAAGAGCAACCTCTTTAGAATCAATCCAACACCTGAAGCAAAAGAGATCAGGAGGAGATCTCATTGAATAACTTCCAGACAAGGAAGAAGAAGAAGGACTAGGAGAGTCATGTTTGAATCCAAAAGTAGTAAAATAAGAGATCCAGGAGAATATCTCACCACCAACACTTCCAAAAGCATAAGGTTGAAGATAAGGTCTCAAGGAAGACCAGAAGAAGTTGTAAGATCAAAGACCTTGGCGAGGTCTTGATGAGAATCTAGTAAAATGTTAGGACAACCTTGCTAAAGAAATCATCAAAGAAGAACTCATTGGAGAAATCCACTATCAAGGAGAAGCCCCTAATAGTGAAGGACTTGGAACAATTATCGCCATATGACAACAAGCCCAAGAGGAGGAGAATTTGGCAAGAAGTGCTAAATTTGAGTGGAAGAAGAATCCAATGAAGACCTCAAGATATTCATAATCTTGAGAAGAAAATCCTGATTGAAGTCAAAATTTGACAAGAAGACTTGAAGACAGAAGAAGTTGGCCAAAACAAAAATATTGAAGATTACATTTTAGAAGTTGTAACCTAAATTACAGTCTTTAGAAGTGCAAAATAAAAAGGTTCCTTTTATAGGTTCATTTGCACACTAGGATTTGATTAGATTCCAAATATTAATTATCTATTAACTACCTATTTTCTACTTTGGAAAGCGAAAAGAATATTGAATCCTACAATACTAATTGTAGTGAATTTACAGATATTTGAAGGTTCACTTCAAATTATTCTTGATTAGTTGCAGTGAATTGATTTAGTGTATTTTCTTGAGAGTAGATTGAAGTGATAAGGTGTAATTTGTGTAATTTGTTAGTGCATTAAAAAGTAGAATTTTTTAGATTCATTTGCACTATTATTACTCTCAAAAGAAATTAATTTTGTGCATTGAAAAAATTGTACGAAGTCTAGTTTGCATCAAGTGTCTAAAGACACTCTTAAAGCATAAAAACCTGCAACTCTTAGTGGCCAATAGAAGCCACCGAAATTGGTTAGTACAAGCAAATAAAAACTAATCAAAAAGAAGCTTCACTTATTGAGACTTGGTGAGTCTCAAACCTAAAGCACTTAGGGGTTAGTGCATATGAAATAAAGATTCTATTTTACAGTGTTTACAAAGCTTGGATTAACCATCAAATATCCAAGAAAAGAGGGTAAGGAGTCTACTCAAAAGGACATACTCAAAACCCTCATTTGTGCATTCAAAAATCTACTACAAAATCAGAATCTCAGGCTTGTAAAAAAGTGCAAGAAAAGGTGCAATAAAAAGGGTTTTATATACATGTAAAGGTTACATGGTATTGCAGTTCTACAATACATCATATGCAGGGAAAGGAGCAGATCTGAAGGTGCCTCAAAAGGCACAACAAGTACAAGAAAATCCAACCAAATAAGGGTCAAAATATTAGCGCTCTTCAACCATCGAAAGAGCATACTCTCCATAGACAAACCTACAAGACAAAGGAAGCTCATCAAAGTGATTTACGTAAACCAAAGCAAGCTTATCAAGGAAATCTATGAAGATAAAAAGAATAAGATTATTTACGTAGATAGAATAGAGCTCATCCATGAAGAAAGAGCATCAAGCTTCCACTCCTACCAAGGCGAACAAGCAACATAACAAGGAGCACATTGAAGACAAGAAGAAAAAAGAGAAGGATAGATGCTACGTTGAGAGTAACATCCACAAAAGGAAGCACTATCATCCACGATCCAAGCTCCAAGATGCCTCATGAAGCCACTTGCATAAGAATAGGTTGCTTGTTGCCTAAGAAAACAAAGTAAGCTAAGGAGGAAGATAATTGAAGGAGTTACAATCTCCTTCTTGAAGGTGTTACGTCAAAAGTCTCATGCAAGAAGACTGAATGCCACTTGGCATAATATTCTCTAGCACCTCTCATTTCCTAATGCTTAAGAGACCATCGAAGGGGAGTTATAAGCACCAGAGCAAATTATCATACGTTACAAAGGTGTAACGTGTGCCATAGAAGTGTTACAAGAAGATATTGACATTACACAAGTGACAACACTCTCAAAAAATTAAAAAAACACTTGGCCACCCTTGACATCCAATAAATATTGTCTAATTTCGAAGCAAGAACAAGGTGAAGACAAGAGAAAATTGTAGTCAAAAGAAAGGAGGAAATATTGCAGTCAAACAAGTTCTAGTGTAGCATAGAAGAAAGGGAGCAAGGAGCATTTAAAGCTCCATAGAAGAAGGACAGATTACCAACATCATACTCTTCAGCATTGAAGAACAAGCCTAACCATTTCTCACTCAACCATACCACACTTGGCCCATATGAATTCATCAACTCAAGCACCATAGAAAGGGTATGAAGAGGACTGTTATACTTAGTCAAAACTAGAGCTACTCAAGTGTGAAGACAAGGATCTAAGGTAAGTGAATTATCTCATTAATATTGCTTTCAAACATAGGAGATATAAGGCTATAAAATCAAGGATAAATTTTAAGGTTATGAAAGAAAAAGATATAGGAGATAACTTACCAAAAATCAAAATAATATTTGCAAGCTAACCTAGGAGATATAAGGCCTTCTACTTAGGTTGAACTATTTAATACTTTACAAATATTATTATCTTTTCTAATTTTCAAAATTTGGGATTCATAAGGTCTACTACATCAAATTGATTTATTGAAAATTAGAAAATTTAAAATCAAATCTCAAAGGGCCATTATAAGAGGTTTATTAAAACATTTTAAAGGTTGCTCAAATCGAGACAAAAGATAAGCTTCAGTCACTTTGATGAGCTTCCTTTGTCTTGCATGGTTAGCTACTTTAGTCACTTTGATGAGCTTCCTTTATCTTGCATGGTCAGCTACTTCAGATGATATTGAAATCCTAAAGTCTGTAGAAAATGATTAAAGGCTCTAATGATAATAAACCTTTGCTATCACTGATGAGATACAACCATATATGAGTTTAGAAAAATCGTCTTCAGATGTATGGACAAGCCTAGAGAAATTTTTTGAAGGAAAGAATAAGGCAACTATTCTTCATCTTCAAAGTCAACTTCATTCATTAAAGACAGAACAATGGAGAAAACATAGAACTGTTCCTAAGGAAAGTAGAATATATCAAAGGGAAATTATTTACCTTAGAAGAAACAGTTAAGGATGAAATTCTTATTCAAGTAACCATGAGAGCACTTCCAAACAACTATAAACATTTGGTAATATCTTTACAAGTTCTAAGTAAAGATACTTCTTTTGATGACTTAGTTAATATTCTACAAGAATATGAAGTGGAAAATATAGTTAAATATGAGATGTCTAACATTGCATTGGCATCTAAATATAATCCATAGGAAAATGTTACTTCTTCATCAAAAGGATGAAAACCATGGTACAACATGTATTATCAGATATGCAAGAGAAAAGGCCACAGTACCAGCTATTGTAGGTTCAATCCCAAGAATTAAAATCAAGGAAATCAGATGAATAATGAGAACCAATTTCAACCACGACAATATCAAAATCCTCATCAACAATAATTTTAGCGTCCAACCAATTATCCCTAATTGGAGTATCAAAAAGAAAATAAAAAAGGACATCTAGATTAGAGGATAGAGGAAATTGAAGAACTAGAAGAACCAACAGATGATTATGAAATCAAAGATCTTTCAGTAAGAATGATAGGTTTTGAAGACACTAACAACTTGCTTGAATAGGTTACATAAATCAGAGAAGAAGAATCAAAATTCTAGATTCAAGAGGAAGATCCACATTGAATACTAAAGTCTTCAATATCCAAATATTGTAATATAGGGGGTGTTAGAAATAGCTTATATCACATTATTTGGGTCATGTAAATGTACCCTCCTTGGTACATACTCAGGATATTAGATTACTATAGAGGGAAGTTATCTAGTTACTTCATGTAATGTAATAAATGGACAAGTGTTAATGTGCAAGCTATAAATGTGCAAGGTGTCCTTAAGTCCCTTGTACAACTAGGTAGAGTGTTGGCCAAGGAACTTATCTTCCTATATAAAGGGCCATAGATATAGAAGAGATATCACAGTAGTGTAGGATTACAATAGTGTAGGATAAACAGTAGTGTATGTGAGCTATAAGCTCAAAGATCATTCATTGAGCAACAACTTGTATCATGGAGTGTTCATTTCCTCCATAGCTACTATTGTACTCATTTTCATCATTTCTATTTATAGCATATTTTAGTCATCTCACATATTTACTTTCTTTCTTATTATTCTGCATCTTGTGAATGTTATCTCCCATTGCATGTTGTATCAAAAGCTAACACATCAGAAGTACCATATTCTTAAAAAATATAAACAAACCAATAATTTCAAATTAAACATCCATATTGCAATAAATACTAAGCATTGAAACATCCAATCAATACATAGTCCAATTCATAATTAAGTCCTGCTAAGGTGGATCAGGACACTATTATGGTTTTCTTGGATCAACCATTAGAAGAAAAAAAGGATATAACATAATAGATGAGGAAGTATAATTTGTAACTTCTAAAGGTTTGAAGGAAGATGAGGAGGCAAATTCTAGAGCAAAGGAGACAAAACAGATCAAGATTAATCCAAGTATGTCCTTTCTTTTCATAAATTAAAATAAAATTCTCTTCTTGCAAGAAGAAATGGAAATAGTGTAGTGTGTATCCCTTGCACTTTAGAGTTCAAAGAGTAGAAAAATAAAGGAATGAGAATGGAGGATATCCATGAAAAATTATGGTTTCTAAGACAACATATGAAAGTAATAATTATGGAGGGTCATCCTTGCACTTTAGGGTTTCTAGGGTAACATTTATGGTTTTCAAAGGAGTATAATAAAGTAACTACTATGGAGGATCATCATAGCAGTTTGAGGTTCCTCAAACAACATAAATAAGAAAATATTGTGAGGTTATTCCTTCTACTTCAAATTATCCATGGCATCACCGGGGGGGGGGGGGGCCCCGGTTTTTTTTTTCATATAATAAACCTTTAGAAGAAAAGTCTTATTATGAACAAGATGAAAAAAATAAAAGAGATTTATGTAGATGAAAGTGTCTATGGGGATGGAAAAAGGAGAGTAAGAACCTCAAAGTAAGAACAAAGAGAAAAAGAAAATCAAAAGGTATTTATTTGGTAAAACCAAAAAATGAATATCACAAGTATTAACAAGAAGTGAAACTAAGCCATCAAATAACATCAATTCAATTGGATAAATACTTCAACTTTCAGGTAAGATATCCAAGTTCAAATTTACCAAGTGATATGTGTATAATTGTCAAAATCTTGTTATAATACCACATAATATTGTAATACAGTGGGGACACATTTCAATCCCATATAACCTCTTTCTTTTTTAATTAGGTAGGACTAAATCCACAAGTAAAAATAAAAAGTGATCATGAATAATGTATCATGGAATATCAAAGGGTATAAATTTGATCCTCTAAAAAAGGGTTATCAAGGAATTAATATATTGTTATAGCCTAGCATTTATTTTAATATGAGAAACAAAATTAAGTAGTGAAGAATGTAAGGATATATTTAAATAGATTTAAATTATGAGAGATTATCTAATAGATTTTTCTCTAGGAGCTTATGGAGATATTGCAACAATATGAGACAAATGCAAGTAGGATGGACAATTTCTAGAATTAAAAATTAATGCATTGCTAATATATTTTGTAGAAAAGAGGAAAGTATCAAAGTTGAGGTTGTAAATGTACATGCTCCAACTATAGTCACTCTTTGTGAAAGATATTGAAAGGATCTTAATATTTTTTTCAAATAAAACAATGATTCATAATTAAAATAATGTATGGATTCTTGGGAGACTTCAACACAAATCTATCTCCTATAGAGAAAAACAAGGTTACTCAAGAGTCAAAGGTCTAAATCAATGTATAATTTTGTTTCATTTGTCAATTGAAATGGCCTTAAGGTTTTTATTTCTTCAAGATTTCAATATACATGGGATAATTGTGTATCGACCAAACTCATACAATAGAAATATTAAATAATTTTTTGTTGTCTAAAACATGGTTGCAAATAGAGTATACAATCTCAAGACAATTGGTTGCAAGCAAAACCAAATTACAAACTCATTTTATTAAAATGGTGTAAGTATTTTGAAGAAAACTCGGTGTTTTGTTTTATGTGCTAGAAATATAAAGATATACTTTGAGATTGATTTTCAATAAATTACTTTGTAGAAAATAAAGATATACTTTGAGATTGATTTCCAGTAAATTAATTTGTAAAAAAATAAAGATATACTTTGAGATTGATTTCTAGTGATTTACTTTGAAGAATTATAAATATATACTTTGATATTGATTCCCAGAATAACTTGAATGATTAAGTGAAATTTTTATTTTGGTTGAGTGAATTATAACATCTTCTTATCTCTAGTAATGTATAGATTTTATATGACGTTGATTGGAAAACATGTGGCTATATGTTGTGTTGTTGCTAGTTGTTGTGTTAGACTACATTCATATAGAACAATGCATTATTATACATGGTGGAGCTGGCCAGATATTTTATAAGCATTCCCACCTCAGTGTGCTCAGTGCAAATTTTGGAAAACAACTTGGTTGCAAAGGAACATTCAAGGATACTTAATAGGTGGATTGTAACTTGAGGATACTAAAGAGTATTACTGGAAGATGGTTAATGAACCTTATGTAAACACTCTATGTTTTCACTAAGGAGAAGATGATATACTCCATATTTTTTACTAAGGAGAAGATTATATACTCCATGTTATCACTATGGTGATGTTTACTGTGTATAAAAGCAATAGAGGGTAATTTACTTTTATTTATGAGAACTTGGAAGTACTTCATCTATGTGACAAGATACTTTGCTATATTTTGATCATCAATGTATAAAATATTGTGTTGATCTACTTCGTGAATGAGCCTTTAATTATGGTGGTTGACGCATATGGTTTGTGATTAGCGATAGAAAGTTAGTGATTTCATTTGAAACTCTAGATTCTTATAAATAAGCAAGTCTATTACCAAAAGATAAATATTTGTATTTAGTGGATTCAACATGCGTTGACTGTTGACTGAGATATGTGAGAACATCATATATCACTATTTTATTTTTCATTAAGAAAAGAAGCCAAAACTAAGTTTGGAAAATATGTTTGGGTGTATGTGTTGAGCCCTTGAGTAATAGATGAACAATGGAAGTGTTTGGATTGATTTCTTTAATCTTACGTAAGCATGCTGGATTTAGAGAAACCTCATTGAAAGGTTTATATTTATGTAGTAGTTGGATAGAATGAAATTTTAACTAAATTAATTCTATAGTTGGGCAAGATTACTCTAATAAGAAAACTGATTTAGCTCTATCTAAGAAAATACTTAAAACACTTATAACTCCTACCTTCAGTCAAGGGAGAGACCGTTCTTAAAGGACCAATTCATCAAAAGGATTTGATAGATGGTCAAACCTCTAAATACTTGATACGACTACTCTAATGGATTTGAGCAGTTAAAGTAAATAGCATATATTTTTTGATTGACTAAAAAAGGTAAGCAAGATTAAGTTAGCAAACTAGCTCTTTTTAAGGAGAATGATAGTTTGGTTTTCGCCTAGCACGCTTACAAGATGGTCCTATGTAAGTTTTAGATGTGTGAACAAAGGAGGGCCTATGTAAGTTGTGGAGATAGGTGAATAAAGGAGGAGCATATATATATATATATATATATATATATATATAT
Source organism: Wollemia nobilis (assembly GCA_028583015.1). Lineage (NCBI taxonomy): Eukaryota > Viridiplantae > Streptophyta > Pinopsida > Araucariales > Araucariaceae > Wollemia > Wollemia nobilis. The sequence continues at coordinate 102,291 of JAQPPZ010003851.1, read as the reverse complement.
ATATATATATATTCTTATGTTTAAAAAAATAGATTAGGAAATATGGGTTTTGATAGTGCGCACCGATTTAGTCATGGTGGAAGAGCAAGGGGTTCATCCAGAGTGTATCAAAGCTTCAAAACCTTACCATGAATGTGTGGAACATTGTTTCTAAAAAATTGCTAAAGTAAAAGAATATTGAAAAAAAGAAGAGATAGGGGCTATGGCGAGCCAAGAGGAATTGCAAGCCAAAAGTGAGTCCCACTAGCTACTATGGAAGGAAATTCATATTTGAAATTTCTAATGGGATGTTAGAATGTCCTAGTTGGAAGTATGAAGTCTCAAGTTGGAGATAAACAAAAGAGAGAATTTATGGCAATTTTGATCCAAGTAGTAGAGGTTACACCAAAAGTAAGTATCATGGATGAGACGATTGAGCATGATATAGTGGTTCTTAAAAGTAGAGGGTTAACATGTAACTCCATAGATCATGGCTAGGTTTTTTGGAGATTTGAAACTAGATCAAGTGGAAGTAGGGATTAAATTCAAATTACTTTGTGACTTTTCTTTCTAAAGGTTTTTTTCCTCCTCATCTTTTCCAATTCAAAAATTAGGAATAAAATAATGGTTGGTGACCCATGGTTTATGGGAAGATATGCACTTTATTTGAGACCATACAACGAAATCTTTTCATTGAGAAAAAAACTATTAAGAAGCTTCCAATATGGGTTAGGCTTTTTGGACTTCCATATCAACTTATAAATAAGGATGTTTTGAAAAATATTGGAAATATCCTAGGGGAATTCATCACGGAAGGACTAACTCCTAAGGAGAAAAAGCATGCTATATATACTGGAATATGTATTGCTATGGATATTTTAAAACCTTTTCTACAATCCATTAAGATTAAATCTAAATCAAGAGAATATGATCAACAAGTAGATTATGAAAATATCACATTTTTTTACCATAATCGTTATAAGATTGAACACATGGCCAGAGTTTTCAAAGTGAAAACTATGAAAAAAGAGACAAAAAAATATAGCAATGAGTTAAACTTCAAGACAACACAAGGAAATCATATAGTAATAGAAGCTATATTAGATCAAGGATATTCCACTCTGAAAAAAGAAGGAAATAAATCCTATCTACATTATCATTTGGCAAGTTCAGAAGGAATTAAAGGTGCAAAAGAAGATGTGGAAAGAAGTCCTAAAACAAAAATGACAAAAGAGGTCAAGTTTATTCTAGGTAAATCATCTTCATTTTCTTCAAGTAGTATAAAATTCTCTCGAGTTAATAAAGGGGTGAAGATGTTATCCCTTGCACTTTAAGGTTTCAAAAGCAACATAATAAAGAAATGAGGATGGAGGAAATTCATAAAAATTTAGGTTTTTTTAGGGCAAAATAGGAAGGTAATTGCTACAAAAGAACATCCTTGCACTTTAGGGGTTTTAGGGAAACATAAAGAAAATTATGTTTTTGAGGTCATTCCTTGCACTTCAGATCCTTTAGAACAAGGTAAACCTAAATATGATGTCTTACTATAAGCAATGTGAGAAGATTGAAGAGATTGATGAAGATGAAAGTATTGTTGAGAATATAAAAAGAAAAGAAAGGCCTAAGAAGCAAAAACAAAGATAAAAAGAAACCCAGAGAGATATTGATAAAACAAAAGCAAATATCACAAGTGCTAATAAAAAGTGAGGCTAAACCCATTAATTAAAAATAAAAAATTAACAATGAAAATAATGTTTTGGAATATTAGGGGAATGAATAAGAACCCTAAAAAAGGGTATTAAGAAATTGTGAGGTTGTTATAGACAATATATTTATAGATATAGAAGTGGGATTAAAATATTTTAGTCATTCACAGTGTTGAACTTTATCTTAGCAAAATTTAAATTTGGGAAGGTATTTGATATAAAAAGAGTATGGAAACTTAGCAGTTTGACAAAAATGGAGAATATCTATGCTAGAAAGACAAATGAAGAATATATTTGATAGAAAGGTAAAGTTGGATATGCTTTAATAAACTTATTAGAAATGTAATAAGAGCAATGTAATATTTTGTTTTTGTAATGGGAGTGGCCCCCAATAGAAACCATACATAGCTTATTAAAAAAAGGCTTATATGTTTTCTAAATAATTTTATATTATTTTAAACCATATTGTTTTATTCTAAAGTGTTAAGGGTGAAGTAGTTTTTAGTGTACATAAGGTCATAGGTCATATGATATTGAATGTTGTTTTATCAAATAAATAAATAAATATATAAATAAATTATATGCTTCCCTTCCCATGATTTGAACCGAAATGAAATATCAACAACATATCATCAAGGTCTCCCCACAGGAACAACCTAAGAGATGCATATTATTTTACTCATTATATAGTTTTCCATTAAAACATAGATCATATGATACAAATATTATTTTACTCAATATATAGTTATCTCTAACTATACTCTAGTTAAAGAAGCATGGTGTGCAACCTTATCGCTCAAGATTCAAACCTTGACCTTTATTCAGGGTTCCAAAGTCTCTACCATTAGTCTACTCTAGTATGGTGTGTTGAGTTAATAAAAAAAGTTTTAAAACTTTTCCAAACTCAATTATAAAATATGCTATAATGATTTAGTTTTGGGTTGTCTTTTAAAAACTTAATAACAAAGTGTGTAAGTAAACATATAAAAAAATGCTATAGTTGTTTGAAAGTTCAACTATAGTTATCTCCAAGGCTACCTATATATAAGTAGATAATCTAGCCTAGCCAGAAAAGACAATTATCCACAACTATAACACAAGGTTTTTATCGTAAAAAGTGGAAGGAAATAAAGATTTTTGCTTTTTTTGTTTTCTACGTAGGAGACGAAGACTACTATTTCCCATAAAAGATAATCATCAACAATTTATTAAAAATTAAAATCTTTGACACAAGGTTTTCACCGTGAAAAGTATAGGAAAATAAAGAATTTTGCTTTCGTTCTATATGTGGGAGACCAGGACTACTACAACACAAATTAAAAAAAAAAAAAAATACGAATATAAAAATGATAAAAGTATGAAATAATAAATATATTTAATATTAATTTAATTAGTTAGATTTTTCAAATTTGAAGGAGAAGATCAAGGTTTGAATCTTGTATGCATAATTGTTTTGTAATATTATTATGTGATCATGATGTAATATATGGATGAGGTCATTTTCATTCCATATAACCTCTAAAAATAAATATACCCAAAATGATCATAATGAAAAAATGTAAAACAAAAACAATTGTAGCTTCAAACAGAAAACTTTAATAGAAAACAAAGGTTGCTATAGTGAAATTGTCCTAATATAAAATTATACTAAATACAAAGATTTGCTTGCAACAATTAATCAAACAAAAAAAACTTCTAATATGATATTATATTAGATACAACTATTTGCTTGCAACAATTAATCAAACAAAAAAACACTACATACTGGAAATATAAGAACACATTGTAATGAAAGGTGACAACCTCTTATAAAAAAAAAATTATTCAATACAATATTTATTTATTTAAGGTTTGGTTAGTGGGAGAAACCTTTATGATAGACTGCTCAGGGTTAGGCATCCTCATCCCACCATGACCTCTCATAAGGGAGAGAGTTGAGCTTATTAATAGAGAATTTATCACACAATCATACACACATGCCACGACTTGAACTTTAGACCTTTCAAGAAGAGCCAGAGCTCAAACCCTTGCACTATCCCCAAAAACTTTTTACAATATAATTCTTGAGGATGATTATTTTTTTCTTACAATACAATATACATTAATTTAACCTTAATTCTAGTACTTCAAGATTAATCAAAAATAAATATTCAAACTATGTAACCTTAACCTAATAATCAAAGATCACCTTGCATTCAAAAGAGATATTTAGTCTAATAAATTATATATATATATATATATATATATATATATATATATATATATATTTAATATTATATATACCCCTTAGTGCCTTCTAACCTTTTCTAGTACTTCAGTTATTGACCGATCTGCATTCAAAGGTATTTAGTATAATATATATATATATATATATATTTAAAATATATAATTTTTTAATATTATATATACACCCTTAAAAGTACTGAAAACCAAATTCAATCCACGAGGAAAGATACGTGTATGTACAAGCTTGCTATATAAAAAAAATCTCTTGTTCAAACCTCGCAGGCATGCCTACTAAAGGGCAAAGGAGTCTGACTAGAGTTCGCTGAGTGTGAAGAGGCGGTCCCCGAGGGAAGGTCTCTACTGGCTTTTTGGGGAGGTAGGAGTTAATGGTAGCTCCATTTAACGCTAGGGGTGAAAGAAAGGAGTGCCAATTCCTTATGTAACTACCAAATTCAATCCACGGGGAAAGATACATGTGTATGTACAAGCTTGCTATATAAAAAAAAATCTCTTGTTCAAACCTCGCGGGCATGCCTACTATAGGGCAAAGGAGTCTGACTAGAGTTCGCTGAGTGTGAGCCAACTTGATGACGGCGGTACCAACCCCGAGCCACCGGAGTTCTCCCTCACTTTGGGCCATGTTTATCGAGGCGAGGTAGGGGTTATAGTGGTAGCTCCATGATTTAACGCTACCATCGGAGACAATGTAATTTGACCATGTAACCAGTTGTTCAAAAATGAAAAGTAGTTGCCAATTCCTTATGTAACTACCAATTCCCTATGTTGAAAAAATAAAAAATAAAAAAAAACACTTTGCCATCTTAAAAAAACTATTATCATATTGGCAAAGATTTCCGGGTGATTCCATAAATATGTATAGGCTTAATCTTTCGTGTTGCTCTAATATGTCCTACTTGTAGATATTAACGAGCATACTAACTTTAGGCACGTTTTGTATAGAGGTTTTATCTACGGATGAATCTAGTGTTTAAACAAGTGTTAAAGTTGATGGAGAGTAGTTCAAAAACCTGAATTTTGTTTATTTAAATTTTAATTTTGAATGTAATTTTTTTGTGTTTTTATATTAAGATTTATTTTCATAAAAATAATTAAAATATTTGTCAAGATAATTAAATTATATTTAGTTTGTTTTTTAATTAAAATAATATATATTTTTTTTCAGGTATATATTTTATCTTCTTCAAATTGTTATGTTTTTGTAATTGATTTTTTAATATTATTTTCAAAAGACAAAATTTTACTTGGTCAATTGTCTTCTATTTTTTTTATTTTGCCAATACGAAAATCAACGTTTTGGTTAGATTATTGCTATTTTTCTAGTCCAATTTCCACATTCATTTTATTGATAGTATTAATAATAATTTATGAATCCCCTTCAATTGAAATATATTTTCATCATTTTTTTATTGTAATTTTGATCCTTGTAAGAAATGCCCTAGTCTTTGCATAGTTGTTAATTGACGCTCCATATAATTTTGAGCAAGCAAAGAGAATTTTGCCTTCATTATTTTGAGAAACACCACCTCCACCGACTTTTCTTTGATTTCCTTTAGAAGCACCATCAAAATTAATTTTGATAAACCCAATTTCTAGACTTTTCCATTTTACCATAGATCGAAGCAAATCCTTTATGTTAATTCTATTGTCACAAATTACCTTTCCATGTATTTTCAAACGTTGTAATCAAGAGGCTAACACCTCCTTTTGTGCACTTGAAAATTTTCATGATGAGCACCATGTCTGTAAACATTCCGTAAGAGAGGTTATCATATGGTTCCAAACTTGGGCATGATTTTGACATTTATTTTTTAAATTTCTATTATTACTTTCAAAACCATAAATTCCAACAAATAACAATAGGAACAATCCTCTATAGAATGCATAATGCTTTAGCTTTGAAACAACTAATTTAATATTTCATCAACTCTTTCAATGTTGATGGAGCTACACAAAATATATTAATATTTTATAAAAAGTGATCCCTAATTGTATAAGCGAAGGGATAGTGAAAAAGTAAATGAGTTGATGTTTCTATATGCTTTTCACACGAGGTACACATGAAATGTCCATGATATCCTCTTGTAAACACCCAAAAGCCGCATGTTGCCACTTTTTCCATCATTATGATCGATCAATTTGCAAAACCCACAAAATTTATATAAATTGGCCTCAAAACACTATTAATCTTCATAAGCCCCCTTGGGCTACTTAAGCCCCTTCCTATGCTTAACTTTGGACCTCCATGCGACCACGATCATGACTTAACCTTGGTTAAAAGCTACTTTTTGGTCAAAAGTCACTTTATGGCTATACACATGTTTAATTAATCTAATCATGATTAAAGTCTAGCCTTCCACCTCACCTAGTCTACTTTGACTAACCTAGCCTTCCATCTCACCTAGTCTACTTTGACTAGCCTAGCTTTTCACCTCACCTAGTCTAATTTGATTAGCCTAGCCTTGCCATCGTTCAATCTTGATATTTGCTCCATATCACACTCTCATGTGCATTCAATAACAATTGAAGATTTTTTTCACAATAAAAGCATTTTAAAATCAAAAGGTTTTCCACCTCAACATGTCATAAATGATATTTGAAGACTTACCTCCATCCATGCCACCTCAGGGGACATCTCATAAGGGACACCTTATAGGGGACACCTTATAGTGGACACCTCACAAGGGGCACCTCATGGGACATCTCAGCCCCTCTCCTAACCGTGGTAATTTCTATAAATAGAATGTCATTTTCTCCATCTTCATGAATCCACCATTTACATACCTATACTCTATCAAAATCCATCTAGATTACACTACATTCAACATCCATTTTGGTTTCAATCTCCATCCATCCCTTTGCACTCTTTTGCATTACAAGTAGGTTTGAAGGTTTCTTAACGTGGAAAGGAGCTCCAGAGGTAAGCAACAGGCTATAAAACCATTTGTACATGTAAGTATCATTGTAATTACAATAATTTCAATAACATTTCAATTATGCTTTAGTTTAGATTTTGAGGTCTTTGTTAATATGGGGTTTGATCAAGATAGGCCCTAAATTGCTCTAACAAGTTTTTGTAGGGTTATGTAGGTTTAAAGAACCCGCATAGCTAACAGTGGCACATGAGCAATAAGTCCACTCACATTGAGGAATACGAAGAAGACATCTCCAACTACTTGTGTTTTCATTGAAGAGGGCTTCCCTTGGGGAAGACCCATTTTGTAACCCAAGGGCACATTTTATAAAAAGACTACACTCGTAACCCCCTTTTAAATTCAATTCAAAACCAACAATTTTCTTGTAGTTCACCTCTTCTTTGCAAACCCTCTTCTATAAGAATATTTCTTCGGACTGGTAACCAATAGAATGTTGAGGCCTTAGAGAGGGCCTATAGTGACCAAACATTCTTCCAACGAAAAATCATTAGGAGTAGCAAATTTTGATTGCCCTAAATTCTCATATACCAACTTGACACAATGTCCACCTTTTGATGAATTTCAAACCAATTCATCCTTCCACGTAAAAATGGGAAAATAAAATTGTTGAAGAATATTTTGAAGCTCATCCTCTATTTGTTTGAGTTCCTCTCCTTTAACTAGGTTTCTAATAGAAATCCATGATCTAGAGTTTTTTCTCAAATTAATATAATATTTGACATTTGGACCTTTGCAAGCTAGACATGCTTGAGCTAACAATTGCCATTTTGGAATAGAAATAAGAGGATAAGGCTTCAACCAAGCATTGAACTAAAAACTTGTAGAATTATCCTCATTAAGTTAATATCTAATATGTTTCTTGATCAATTACAAACTATTTGATATGAAGTTCTATGTTGGTGATCCTATAGGTAGAGTTTGCTTCCTAGACAATTTCATTCTATCAAGAGAACCTATACAATTTTGAAGTAGCATTTTTGTTCAACTCCTTTCTTGATCTTTGAATAATATCTAGCCAAGTTTTACCCCTTATGCCAAACTCATAAGCTTACAATTCTACAAGCCTGCCCCTCCCATATTATTTCCTTTGCAAACCCTATCCTACTTCCAAATAGGAACATAAAATTTTCCTTACACCCTTTCCAAATAAATGTCTTTGAATTTTATCAAATTCAGATGCTATACCTATTGGCAATCTTGAAAGTGACATCATATATGTAGGTATGGATTGCAATGTAATATTTATGAGTTGTAGCCTTCTAGCCATGGTTAAGAACTTACCTTTCCAATATACCAAATAAGATTTCATTCTATCCAAAATTGAGTCCATAGCTCTTTCTTATTTCTTTTATCAGACAGCAAAAGACCCAAATATGTTTTATGACTTTAAATCTTAAAATTATTGAAAGTAATCCATTGTAAATTTAGGATATTGTTAATAAAAAGATCTTAGATTTTGTAGTATCAAACAACCATTTGGCAACCTTCTTATAGCATTATAATATTGATTTAAACTCCATGGCCTATTGATTAAGGGATGACCCAAAAGAAAAGTATCATCAACAAACTAGAGATAATATTTTGAGGGCCCATTTGTTACAACCCAAATACATTTGATTTTTCATTTCATTTTAACCTTTAAGAAAGCTCTTTCCATTGCCTCCACAAGAATAATAAATAGATAATGGGTCACCTTGACAGAGTCCATGGGAAGGTTCAATGTATCTAACAGGTGATCCATTGATCAAAGTACAATATTTGGAGTGCTATAATGACATCTAATCCATTCATTCTAACCTTGATAAAAACCAAATTTTTTAGAACATCATGTAGGAAACTCTAGAAAATCCTATCATAAGCTTTGTTCATAGCTAATTTTATAAGCATACCTAGCTTTTTCATGGAATCAAGAGAATGTATGGTATTTTGTGCAATGATTACACCATCAAGAATTTGTTTACCATGAAAAATCCACCTTTTTTCGTCTAATATAAAATAATCTAGAATGTTTCTCAATCTATTTTCCATAGTTTTTGAAATGATCTTATAGTCATATTGCAAAGGATTATTGCATGTAAATTATCAAAATATTTTGTCTTTCCTTTGTTGGGAACCAATGTAATACAATTGACATTGATCTTACTTATTGTATTCTTTTATCTTTGTCTCTTCAACTGCAACCAACATATCACTCTTTAACAAATCCTAATTTTTTGGAAGAAAATTATAGGAAATCCATTAGGGCCACATGTCTTGTTAGGGAGGAAAGAGAAAACTACCTAATGTAGATCCTTTATAGAGATATTCCTTGTCAAGTTTTTATTTTATCCTTGTGTGATAATTGATGAAATGTTTTGGAAAAAATTACCTTGAACCTCTTTATCTTGCCCAACATCTAATAGAATATATTTGAAATAATTAGTTGCTTCCTTCCTGATTTCTTTTTTTTTATCAAATTTTCTTTCATCCGAAGTTGAAATATTTTTGAATTGATGGAAAAATAAATCTATTTGGTTGTGGCATGAAATATTTTGCTATTACTCCTGTGATCTTGAAGCTACCATTGTCTCAGGTACCATATCTTCCTCTCCAATAGTTCACCTACCTTTTCTTGGATTGATAAGTTGAAATGTCCTTGGTAGATAGTTCTATCTTTTATTAGCAATGGTGTATCAATAGTTCACTTACCTTTTCTTGAATTGATAAGTTGAAATGTCCTTGGTAGAAAGTACTATCTTTTCTTAGCAATGACACATTATTTTGACTCATATACTCTTTCTAGGAATTAGAGCATCATTACTCATTTTTACCCCTTTTCTCCTATGCACTTTATATTATCAAAAAAATTATCTATCTTTTCAAAATTGTTCCTTTCTTCTTTCTCAAAAGTATTAGTGAACGACATTTACTTGTCAGAACTTTCATTCCTTTCATTTCTTAAAAACTTCCAAAAGTCTCGATGAGCAATTCTATTGGATTTTTCTCCTTTTAAATATTTTACAAAAAATTATCCTTGGATTTGTGACTTAGATTTTTATCATTCTTTGATTATGGGTACCAGTTAACATGGTTGTTGGAACTTTTGGCTTCTTCATAAGTTGTAGTATTTTCATTAAAATTTTGGCACTTCATCATTTATTTCAAAATTTTAGACTTATCCTTCTTTGTAGTGGAATCACTACAACACTTACACCTTAAGATAGTGAGAGGTTGTGTAGAAGAGGTTACAAAACTTGCTATATAGAGTCATTGAATAATTTGAGTAAATTAGTCCATCATCTCATTTCTCTATTTCACGAGGGCTTTATTCAACTTATCTTTGAAAGGATTGACTATTTCAATGTTGTACATTCTACCTCTTGCCTACGACTATTTAGAATGACAAGAGAGGCAATTAGAAGGATCTCATGTCTGACACCCAAACTTTTAATATATTGATCTTGTCTTTATGGACATTCACTCAAAATATAGACCACTATCTATAAAAAGGTCACAAGCCTAAACGAAGATGATGAGGAAAAATACTTTTGGAAGAAAAGTCATCGAGTAACATGAATTCAACCCCCACTTCCACTTGATCCAATTTTGGATCTTCAAATGGTCTGATCAAATTTTCTAAAAATAGCACAATTAACCCTTTGCTTTTAAGAAACATTATATCATGCTTGATCATATCATATTTTCCCTAGGTACCATCAACCTTATGCTTTTAAGGATAACATTAATGGCATCAAAATGAGATCCTTTATCACTATACTTCTAAATAAGAGACTTGAAAAATATCTCATTCAAAATTTCTAATTGTAAAAATATTACCTATTTTTATATGGATTGTAAGAATTCATATTATTTTATCATTGAAGGTGCTTTTTTATTTTGAAAGATTCAATAAATCACAACAATTATTTAATAAAACTCATAAAATTATAAAACCAACTAGTCATTCTTAAAAAATCAATTGAATAAATAATTAATGTTAATGCATTAAAAATATTTTAAAAATAGTTTATGATAAAATAGAATATATTAAAAGGAAAAATTAAATCTATTCATTAACACTTCCAACATGTTCTAATAAGTATAAATCAGAAACAAATCATGCATCATAAGTGAAAAGAATTCACATTTATACTAATTTTACCTTAAAGATATTCATTGAGTTAGAGATGACATCTTACCATTTTCTCTTACATTTTTGTGTCAATAATTATAAATAAGTTGAATATATTTAAAATGGAGGTAAAACTTGCATGTAACTGGTATTGAGTCAATCTCCAAAACCCATAGGACTATGACAATATAACTAGAACAATGGTTCTTTCTTTGAGTGACCCAAATAAGGTTGAAGGAAGGTTGGGGTGATTCCTTCTAAGCTAGGGTGTGGGAGAGGATATGGCGAATTTTTTCATTGGTTTTGATCCTTAGAGACCCACCCTAGAAATTTATGGGTTGAAGGTTGGTATGCTCCATTATATTTTATATTAACACAATGAAATATTATGGTTAGAATCTATGAAAGTAGAAGGATCAAATGATAAAATTAAATTACAAGAACCAAGTACATAATTTAATTTGTGTTGATTGAAGGGATGAACTATGACCAACACAAGATTAGTAGGGTGGTTTTAAAAGGATAAGTGTGCATTTATTTTTCATTGAAACTTAACGTTGATTTTAAGCATAGAAAATAAAAAATAAAAGATAAGTGCTAGAAATTATAATATTTTCTTTTGAAACACAATAACCAACACCTAAAAGACTAGCTCACAAATTTACCATGTAAAAGATGAAATAACGTATTACACATAAATCTCCATAATGCTATAATGATTTTAAGGAGTCCATATAGTTATGGATCTTGGTTCCTCTAAAAACGAGAAGGAGAATATTACCAAGTTAAGCTTAACCACTTAATTGGAGTGTAGCTAGAGAATATATTTTATTGTAACTGAATCTAGTATCTTATTAACCTTAAAATCTCAAGGTTATATAATCTCACCATAAAAAACAATCCAAATGTAGCAACATTAAATGTTTCAATTATCCAATGTGGGGGAGTGTTGTTGGCGGAAGAGCACCTCCTAGGGCTATTTTTATTAACTACCTAAATCCTAATTTCAACTATGAAAAATGGTTGGCTGAATATAGGATTGCAAAGGCTTCTGGTACCGAATTGAGTTCATCTACGAGTTTGTTGGACCTTGATTTTAGCTATGAAAATTGGTTGGTTGAACTTTGGAGTATGAAGGATTCTAGTTTTGATTTGAGCCTATTTGCATGTTTTTTGAACCCCAATGGTATGGTTTGTCCTTGCGTTAATCTGGGCTTGGTTAACATCCAATTGGCTTCTTCTTATTTGGGTGGTTTCCCTACTCCCAAAGAAACTCATCTGGTGTGTGTGAACTTTGAGAGAGTTGATCTTATGGCTTCACTTCAGGGTTCTGGATCCATGTAGAGTGGTAGGGCAAATTGTTTTGAGTTTGTGGCTCTAGATTTTCCTAGTTATTTGGTAGTTGACTTGGGTTTGGTTAATGACTAGATTTCAATTTCTTCTTTGGGTAGGATTATAGCTCCCAAAGTGGCTCAGTTGGTTAATGACCAAATTTTAAATTCTTCCTTAGGTAGAAATTCAGCTCCTAAAGTGTGGCTTGGATAGGGAATGACCAAATTTCAAATTCTTTAGGCAAGATTTTAGCTCGTGAAGTGGATTGACTAGGAAACAACCAGAATTCAAATTCTTTAGGTAAGATTTTAGCTCCAGATGTGGCCCGACTAGGAATGTAGAATTTGGGAGTGTTGTTATCGAGGAATAAGTTCAAACTTTTAAAATTTTGGAGAGAAGGATTGGTGAATAGGTTGGCGATGAAGTGGGCAAATAGGATGGCGAGCTCTTGGGATCAAGTGGATCGAAGGTGATGGCTAGGATTGGTAGGGCAAGAAGCAAGAAATTGAGGGTTACATGTGAAGACATTAGCTCTCCCATCCTCCTTACGGGTCTTGGGTCTTTGACTAGAGTTACAAGTGTTAGGGACCCACCTTTGCATACCCAATCATTCCAAAATTCTTTTGTCCTTGATGTGTCTTCTTATTCTACTTTGGTTTCTAGTTTTTTAGGTAAAAGTAAGTTTGAAGTCTTATTTGACTTATCTTCAAACCAGAACAAGCTTAGTGTCCTTCAAGACCTTTTGAAGCTTACAATGGACAATGGTTTTATGGGAAGAGGAATATTTTCCTTTAGTGGTGGAGTACAAATTTTAGATTGGATACACAAAAAATTAATTTGGTTCCTCTCTAGGTTAGGTTACATGGCCTACCCTTTCACTATTAGCATGATGATATCCTCAGGGGCATTACCAAGGTGGTGGGTGATCTTATCCTCATTGAACCTACTACGAGGGCCAAATAAAGAATAATTTTTACAAGAATGTGTATTAATATTGATTTAGAAGTAGATATTCCATCATCCATAGATCTTATCTCAGGTTTGGATTCCTAGACCCAACCTTTTATTTATGAAAACTGTTCACTTTTATATAGTGAATGTAAAATATTTGTTCATCGCTTGGCTCAATGCCTTGCTAAGCCAACAAAAAATTCTTGGTCCAAGAAAAACCCTAAGAACAAATATTCCTAGGAGCCCATTTTGGAAAAAGAATCTAGATCCTCAAATAGACAGGTCAGAGAAGTTGGTTATTTGGATATGTTTACCCAAGGAGTTGAGGTAACTACATAAGTGCTTGCGATACAGGGTGTTGCTATGAATAACCTGGATTGTTAGAACATGTTTTTTTTAGCTGAAAACCCCTCTATCATTGAAGTTGTGGGCCTGATCCACCTTGAGGTTAGTCCCCTTCCCATCCTCTCTTTTTTGAATGAGTAGAATCCCTTTGAATATCTAGACTCAGCCTCAAAGTTTTTGGTTGAGTCTAGTTTTGATTTATCTTTTGACCTTGAGGAATCTCTTATGGCTCTTGGTTTGGCTTAGAATGCCTCAAAGTGGAAAAAGGGTTCCCCTAGCCCTAAAACCTACAATCATAAAAAGGTTTGATGGATGTGGGTGTGGAACATTTTCCTAGGAAGCCTCTGAATAAATATCTAAAAAAAAGGAATCAAAATAAAAAATAGCTAATGGTACTCAACTTTTACTAGGTTTGGAGGAGGGAAGGGCTTCTAGTAAAAAATAGTTGAATATTACCTCCTTTAGCTTTCAATCTCCACACCGTCTAGGGTGTAGAAAGAAATTCTTTTGTACATTGAGGAGTTGGCCTGGGAGGACTCTAGCCTGATTAAAAAGAAAGCAAAGGTCTCAAGTGGGTCCTTAGTAAAGAGCTTATTGCTTAGGAAACCCTTTATTTTCCTAAATTAGAAAGATAAACGAAGAAATATTTTGTGATGCCCCTTATTAGTATCCTTAAAGTTGTAACTCAAGGTTGTGATGGATTGGATCCATTTGTGCAAAAGCTCTCAAGATGAGCAAATATTCAGAGGGGACCAAGAACCCATTCTGAGCCCTTTTCCACTCAGCTAGTGTTCTTGGATCATGTGTTGTTGTTCTGTCTAACGGTTGAATTTGTCTATTTTATTTTTTTGTTGGTTAGATTGTTGGACTTAAAGTATCTCTACGTTCTATGGTCCTCCTTGGTTCTTGTCTTGTCTTTCTACCTAGGGGGGCTATTCTTTTGGTTTTTGGACCCTTGGTGGAGGATAGCTTTTTCTTTGTTATTTCTAGGTTCTTCTCTTGGAGGTAGTCATTCTTTTTGTAAAATTTTTAGGGACCCTTTCAAAACCCCTTCCTTTATCCAATAAAAAAATGTTTCAATTAAAAAATAACATAACATTTTATTAAAAATTCGATAATTAAAAATATTAAAAATTATATAAAAAGTTTAATAAAGATATAAGATTGGCTTACCTGTATTGACAATCAAAATTACATGCTAGCACCATTGTGAACTGCCTCTAAACCATAAAAAGATAAATTTTTCTTCACAAATTTGGTTTGATGATACAAGTTCAAATTAAGATTCTATATGATCAATCATGTCATTTATAAAGAATAGATAAAAAGGATCAACATGAAGTTAGTTATCACTATTGAGTAACACTATACTCAAATCAAACTGAGTTATATTGGAAGAATTATGGTTAACAAACCTGATAATATTAAATAATTTGATGATTTTTTTTGCTGGAGAAAAATAATTTGATTAATTATTATAGTTTTTTTTTGGATTTGGTTATTATAAGAAATCCCTATGACCGACGTATAGTGCTGAGCAGTCTCCTCCCAACCATGACCCCTCCTAGAGTTGAGAGCTATATTGCAAGGGGTCGAATTATAATCAAATTCAAGCTAAGTAATATTTGATGTGCAAAGGTTTAAATAGGCATAGAAATGCCAAAATACAACAATAAACCCCAAATCATGCAAGATAGACCAAAGTGCATAGGAGAAAAAATATGGTGGAAGATGCCAACAAAAAAGACCCTAACCAATAGCTAACAAACACTAATTACTAACGAGAAAGCCAACTTATGTGTTACGTGAGTCAATAGAGCTCATAACGAGTTTATTACCAATAAACTAAGAAATTAACCTAGGAAGAGAACTATCCTATACCTAGGTAGTAACAAAAAATATGCCCTCATCATACCTCCCCACTCAAGAAGCATTGGAATCCAATGCTTTTACAATAGGAGTGGAATATAAACTCACCAAACGCTACAATGAAGGCTCATAATCGGGCGAAAGAACATCCTGGAATCCATGCGATGCCGATGTAGAGATACAATATTGAGAGAACTCCCTTGCCAAATGAAACATGATGACAAGGAGTAAGGACCTGTTGCTGGACCGATGAAGGCTATTGAATAGCTGAAACTTGTGAAAATGACATCACAAGAGGATGCTATAGTAATCGATGTGGAAAAAAAAGAGGAGGAAATGATGCTGGAGGAGGAATTATCTCCTTAGGAACAGAAGGACGATTTTCCTTTGGCCATGAAACTAAAGAAATCCTTGGTAAAGACTCCAAGAATTGTGTATGTGGAAGATTGTGTATAAGAAAATTCTTACTCTGATGATGAAAAGAATAGGTTTTATGATAAGCATCATATGAAGCTCGCTTATCATATTAATAAGTATGGTCAAGAATAATTCCAAATAAGTCCATGGGAGTCACGCCACAGGTGACTCGATCCACATAGTGTGGACCAAGGGCAAATGATAAAGTACAATGTTTTATGATTGCAGAAGTAGTTCCCTCATCCTTCCAACCAAGTGAATATGGAGAAGGATGGGGTTTGACTGGAAATTTGAGATGATCAACCACATCTTGAGAAATGAGGTTGGTCGTTGAGCCATTGTCGAAGATGTAACTCACAAAAAATTTAGGGAGAAGATGTGCTCATGTGAGGAACATACTCTCTCTATGTTTTTGTTGATGCAGGAGGGTCACTTGGTTTAGTTTCCCTTGAAGTTCTAGATACACTGTATCTTCTCCTACATAATTAATGGACCCATATTGTGGTGCCTCCTGTTGAGGTTGTGCAAGCAATTTTCTCTTCTTTCTGAAACACTCAACTTCAATGTGTTCTCGTTTCTTACAATGATTACAATTTTTTTTCCATTATAAGAATGGGAAGAAGAAGAAGGAGAAGTAGTAGAAGAAGAAGAATTTGTTGAAGCTTTGTTGGACTGCTATTGTTGTGGTGGTCCTGGTTTGGGTGCCTTGGATGAGGCCCCTAACTTCATAGCAATTTTCTCTTCCTCTAGTTGTGCCTTATTATATACTTCATTTAAAATGGCACAAGGTGCATATTTCAACTCTTGAAAGAGTTGATCTTGAAAACCAATCTTAAACTTGTTGATAAGCTTAAGAGTGGGATTGAGGATGTTATTGAGAATCCTCAATTTTTTGAACTTCCCAATGTAATCATGAACACTCGTGTTGTGTCCTTGCCTCAGACGAAGCCATTGGAAATCCAAATCCTCAAAAAATTTGGAAGGATAGAATGTATCCTTCAATACCTTGACCAAATCATCCTAAGTGTCTATGGGATCTTGAGTGCTTTGACGATCCTTTACCAAAATTTTAGCAATACCAAAAAATTTTAGTTTTGCAAAAGCAACTTGGTCATCTTTTTTTAGTTTTTTGTAGTCAATCCATGTATCCATATCAAGAATCCAGTTATTGAGAACGTCTGTATCTCGAGAGCCATTATAAATATTAACCTCACATTTTATTTGAGGTCGAGGTTCATAATATGGATGAGGTGAACTAGGTCCAGTCATGTTTTGAACCTTATCAACCAAGAGGCTGACTACACCAGCTATGACAACCACTTGTTCCATCAAATTAGTAGCCATCTAACCTCTGGTGTAATCCAGGAGGCTACAAAAACTCTTCTCAAAAAGGGTTACAAAATTTTACCTCGTAGGGCAATCACAAACGTGCTATGAGTTTCAAGCACTTAAAGCTAAACAAAAGTTTGCTTGTACAATAAATTGCCTCTTAGGCAATTGTAAAATTTCCAACAGTGGAAAAAGTGGTAAAAAGTTGTACAATAAGCCTCTAGGGCTATTACAAGATTGCTCTAAAAACTTGCAAAAAAGAAAAATGCAAATTTTTATAATTTAATTAAAAACAATTAAACATAAATTAAAATTTACAATTTATTTTAAATTAAAATAAAAATAAAAATTAATTTATAAAAGTTTGAGGGAGCAAAAATTTTATACTTTTGTTTTTGGAGGAGGCGGGAGTGGAACCTGCGTCCTTGCGCTTCACAACACCCTAACGTAGGCTGCCCGAACCGGTCGAGCTATCCGACCGAAAGAAAAAAAATGAAAATACATTTCTTTCAATTTGTCGGGGCATCAAGGGCGATTTGGATGCTACTGCTAGTGGCCTCTACCACGGTCACGGTGCTCCTCATCGATAGCTAAACCTATTCGATGGATCTCACCTGATTTGGAACTAGAAATATACCACAAAGGATTGTTGGCACAAAGCCTAAAAATTTATGCTTTGCTACAACGTTTCTCTGGAAGTCCACCATCCTACGCAGCAAGAAACCAACGATCGAACTGACAATCCAGATGCAAATTGCATGGAAGATCCAAATGCAGAAATAGTGAGAGCTTTACTACAACTGGAAAATGTGGCAAATTATTCTTAAAATTATGTAAAAATTTGTCTATAACTCCATCGTTACCTTTTATGACAACGCTAAAAATTGGCCGTAAGTTACGTTGAAGAAAATTTTGTCCAAGCCGCATAGTCTATTCTTACCCATTGATCCACTATAGAAACTGATGTAGGAAAATAGTGAATCCTATCAGTAAATAAAACCGATTGTTTTGAGCACAAACACAGTGAATAATTCGATTCTTGGCCTACCACAATGTCTTTGGTGTGCTGTTAGTCACCCTTGGCTGAGTGTGTCGTGATAATGGAAGACTTGTGCATAACAAAACAATGCAGCTTAGTCCCACATGGGGAACGTATATGATCATTGAGGTATATAAAATGATAAAAATACCAAATGGATTATGACTACCAATTGGTGGTCAACCCTCCTCCTAGATATGTCACTTCGCACACTCCATGTAGCCCGTTCGTTTGTCCTTAGCTTGTATGTCAATCCATAGTTTTTTGTCTTGTCAGTCGTGCATGTTGAACGTCCGTTTGTCCTTAACAACTTGTTTGTCAGTCTGTAGTCGTTTGTGTCTTGTCAGTCATGCACGTTGCATGTCCTTCTCGCATAGCCTTCCAAGATTAGAAATCCATCTCCTATCAGTTTTGTATGACCGCCTGAGTCCATCGATGTCATCTGCCATGCAATCCTTCTTGCACCTAACGACTAGTTTAGTCGCTAAATCGGACCACCAATTGATTTAGCTTAGCTCTTGACCCTTGTTCAACAAGGTAGAGGAGGCCCACCAACTTTAAAATGCTGGTCAAAATTACTGATTAAAACAATTTTGAAAAGTTGCTATGAACCTGCCAACCAGACGAAGTCCACCAATCGAGAGCCCAAAATCGATGCTCTGATACCAATTTAATGGGATGAATTATAATCAAATTCAAGCTAAGTATTATTTGATGTGCAAAGGTTTAAATAGGCATAGAAATGCCAAAATACGACAATAACCCACAAATCGTGCAAGATAGGCCAAAGCGCATAGGAGGAAAAATAGGGCTGAAGATGCCAACATAAAAGATCCTAACCAATAGCTATTAAACACTAATGACTAACAAGAAAGCTAACCTACATGTTACATGAGTCAATAGGTCTCACGACGAGTTTATTAGTAATAAACTAAGAAATTAACCTAGGAAGAGAACTATCCTATACCTAGGTACTAACCAAAAAGATGCCCTCATCATATACTTATCAATAGGGAATTTAACACAAAGCCACCACACACCCACCCCCTCACACAATCGCCCATGTCGTAGTTTGAACCTTGGACCTCCCAAAGAAGAACCAAAGCCCGAACTGTTGCACTTATTTTATTTTTTTGTTATTGTTGGTAGTTTTGCATCTTGCCACATTGAAATTTTTGATGAAATTTTGTTAATAGTGTGATTGTAAGCAACATATATAGTGAATCAATGTTGCAATATTTTTGACTAATATTGTGTTGCAGTTCATTTTTGTGTTAACCTTATTTCTATTTTTCATGGGTATCATGCTTGAAAATAATGGATGTTATAAGGAAGAAATGGTTGTGAGAAATGATGTGAAAAATTAGTTAAAATTGCCCGAAGATATTAGTAGAAAATGTGCCTAAAGACTAAGGGTAAAATAGACGTAACAACCTTTTCATCCCAAGTGAAGGGCAAAAACCCTTGTTGCACTTCCTTGGGGTGAAGACGTCCTTATTTTAAAAGCATGACAAAATGCGTTCACCCAGAAAGCGGGGAAAAAAACCCATTCACCCCACTTCGGGGCGAACGTAAATTTAAAAATATAAGAAAATATGTCAAGTTTGGAAAATGACTTTTGCCGCAAGTGAGGGGCGAAAGTCCCTTTCATCCCTCCTCGAGGTGAAAACACATTAAAAGGAAAAGTTCGTGGTGGGCCCAAAGTTGAGGTATGATGGAAACAAAGTGAAGTACATTCACCCCAAAGGTGGGGTGAAAGATTCGTTCGCCCATCCTTGGAGTGAACATCATAAGAAATAAGCAACAAGTTGCCAAGTCAACATGTGGAAAATTCAATTGGGATTTCGCCCCAAGTGAGGGGTGAAACTCCCATTTGTCCCTCCTTGGAGTGAAAGCACGACATCAATAAATTTTGAAATGCTGCTCCATGGGTCCCACGAAGGCATCGTTTACGAAAACACTTTTTTGGACGAACGCGTATGAAGACAAGAGTGTGTGGTGGGCTCTATAGTGGCACGTATTGGAAAATGATTTTTAAAAAGGGTTTCATCCCAAGTGAGGGATGAAAATCCCATTCGTCCCTCCTTGGGGCAAACGTATATTTCAAAGATAGAGGAGTTTCTAAAGGAAACAACCAACAACACTTTCACCCCAGGTGAGAGACGAAAGTTCCATTCACCCCTCCTAGGGGCGAAGCTATATGAATATGGTCCCATGAATGCATTGCTAGCAAAATGAGTCATAAGTTTTTTTGCCTTTGCTTCGGGTAAATATTAAAAGTGATAATATTATAGGACAGGATTTTGAAAAGTCAAAACTACATTCAACCAAGGCGAGGGGCGATAGTGCCTTTTGCCTCTTTTTCAGGCGAACACATATTTTAAGAGGAAATTTTTTTTTATGTGAAGCACGTTGCAACAACAGTTTTAGGTTTGATAGCGCTTTTGCCCTAGGTGAGGGATGAAACTCTTGGTCACCCCTCCCAGGGGTGAAACGATATGAAGATGGTGAGAAGAGATGAAAATGAAAACAAAGGCATATAAAAGGTGTTTTGTCTAGATTAGCTCAAGAGTGATTCGCCTAGGTTTTTAAATAAATCAATTTTTGGGTTGTTTATTGGGAAAAATTACATGGAATTATGCAAAGTGTAACTCAGAGGCACATGTTGAGTGAAACTATAAAGGTTGTTGTTTTATGGGCTCTCTCTCCACCTGGAAGCATGGATAAGAAAGAAGTGAAGAAATTTAAATAGAACTCTTTCACCCATCTTCGTTTGTTGCTCTATTTTGAGCAAAATTAGTTTCAAGCATCAAAGAAGACTCGTCAAGGGTGCTTGGACCAAACAAATGGTGAGAATTTAATGATTGAGGTGAATAGTGACTGCATTTGCTGATTTCATGCTAAAAAGGCTGCAAGATTAAATATCATAGGATGATTTTCATGAATTCCAAGACATTTTGGATAAGGGTAAATTTCCAAAGAACAATGGAGGTACCAAGTCAATGACCATATTTGTAGTTTTCTATGCACCGATGCCCAAACTTGCTGATTTCCCAAAAATTTCCCTTGGAAGATAGATCGCCGCTGCAGAAGGAAGATTTTTGAAGGTTTTCAAGGAGGAAATTCCTCTTGCTAGTTATTGATCCAAGGACATTTTGTATTTTATATATTAATTGAATAGAGGCAAAAACCTCTATAAATACTACACATTTTCAATGTAATAAGAAGGATAGACAATATGCAAAAAAATATTTCAAGTTTTCTGCATAAATAGAAGGAATTTGGGTTCTGATTTTGCAAGAAATTTTTGTGTGATTTCTTTCTACTTTAAGCATTTCTATTTTATATTCATATCTATTATCTAATGCTAAGTTCAAATTCTACATCTAGATTTGAGCACTATTGGTGAGAGAGTGAGTACTAGAATGTGATTCTGGAAGTTGTCTCTATGAAATTGTAAGTGGATTCTCTTGCATTCTTTCTATTCTATGCTGTTATAATACATGATTAGAATTCTTGCTGTTAGTCTGTCCCTAATCCTACATCTTTGGCCTATGGCTATATTTCCTATTTATTTCCATTATTTCTAATTTCTTTCTTGGAACTCTAAACTTAAAATTAGTCTTGGAACTCTAAACTTAAAATTGGTGTAGGATTAGCAAGGGAGCCAACCCTGGAGATTGGCTTGAAGGACATTTTTTTCCTTCAACATTTCAATATTGGTTGTGTCTAGGGTGCATAAACACATATTTTGTATTTTAGGCAAATATTTGACCAACATTTTTTGGCACGCCCTATGGGACTTTCAAAGGTTCCACTTTCAACAGTATTGAAGTTTGATGTTCATCTTTGTATTGTTGATCTAGAAAATCTGGCAACTTAGCTATACCCATAAGCCTTCAAACGTGAAGTTAGTGAAAGTTGTACTTCACGATCACAAGATCAAAGGTCAAAAATTCTAAAAACCCCATTGAGTTCTTTGAACTTGACACCTAAAAATTAGGATAACATCCTAGAGCAGTCACCCTACCTCATACATCATTCGCAACATCGCCACAATTAGCTGGTGTGTTTTCTGCTCCTTCGAGTCCAACTAGTACTGCTCCTAGTGTTCATATACATCAACCAAACCCTCAAGTTAATATGGCTTAGAATTTGCCACCACAACCACCAAGGTAATTTCTAGCATGGAATAGCTCATGAGCTTTGAATATCCAAGCACAAAATCCAATCCCTCAAGCAGCATTAAAGGATTTACCTACATATGATGGTACATGAAAGACTACTTACGAGCATATTCAAGATGTGGCTTCTTTGGAAATAATACACGACATTGTAGACAAATATATTATGGTAATATTACTTTTTTTTTGTAAATAAAAGTCTTCATTAATTATCGGGTTTTGCAGGTTAACCCAAAACCTATTACAATGTCTAGCCTTCTACTGAGATTGTAGATCCTAGTCATCCTTGAAACTTTCTTACTAGAAATTGTGTTGAATCCCCTACAACACCTTACTAACAAAGCACACCCATACCTAAACATAACTGTAAACAATACTTACATTGATAGGAATTGAAGTTTGGAACTTTGCACTTGTAAAACCTGTTGCTTGCCCATTTCCTATTCTTTATCAGAATTTTCCAAGGCTTACACCCTGTTACCTTCATTTCCAATTTGGTATGATTTAGAGGGAAACCCCATAGTTATTACCAGCTCCATGGGAAAAAAACACCCATTCATATTTCTCCTTAATGGGTAGGTTTCTTTTCATGACTAATAATGTTTTCCACTTCACGTGGCACATCTTGTGTCCATGTCACCAAACTACCAAAATGAACACCTATGTTGGCTAATTTGTCATCTGACCTGTTGGCCTCATGGTACACGTGACAAGCCATCCTATTCTGTCTTGCCACAAAAAGGATTCTCACTTCATGGATGACTCCCTCGATTCTCCATGGAGGTTTTTTGCCATTGGTTAACAAGTTGATGATGTTCATAGAATCACTTTCAATCATCAAGTTACCTTGAGTTGCTTGGGCTACTTGCAACCCTCTCCAAAGGGCTCTAGCTTCTGCTTCGTTATTAGTTCTGATTCCCAATGGTTTAGCGAAGGCCTTGACCAGATTTCCTTGATGATCCTTGATTATTCCTCCAGCTCCAGCTCTTCCCGGGTTCTCCTTGGATGCACCATCAAAATTTAGTTTGAACCAAACCTGGGGGGGTGGCTCCTAAAAAATACCATTTCTGGGATTGGGCAAAGGAATGGAAGGTTTGTCCTCAATACCTAAGGCCCGAGCTAATTGTTTTTCTTGGGGAAGAATTGAATGGTTCTCATCCACTAAGGTGCTAAGGTTTTCTTTCGCAAAGACAATAATCCTGTTGAGGATGATTTTTGGGTTATGAATGGTATCCTTAAAGGCTCTATGGTTCCTTTCTAGCCAAATCTTCCAGAGAAAATAATGCCAATAGATTTTCCATAGGTACTTAAGTTTTAGGCTGACAAAGGGTTGAGGCCATTGATGGAATACTTCAGATATAAGAGCAAGATTAACCCACGAGATCCTAAAGGCTTGGAAAATTTCATCCAGGATGGACTCCGCTATCGGACACTCCAGAAACAAGTGTTGGGTAGTCTCCCATCCTGCCCTGCACATGTAGCAACGGTTAGCAATAACCATACCTTTGGATACCATATTGTCCATAGTAAGGATTTTTCCTTGAATCACCAGCCATGAAAAAAAGGATATTTTAGGAATTAAGCCTTTGATCCAAACCAAACTCGGTTGAAATTGTTGACCTTCCACATTGAGAATCAAATTATAGGCAGAATTAACTGTGAAGTCACCACTTTCAGTCTCAGCCCAAACAATGTGATCTTCACCCTCTCTAGAGGGAATAATTATCCATAGAAGGAAATAGTGGATTTCAATGTCAGGTTCGCTCGAAGTTGGCAGAGAGTTCTTGATGGTCTTTGGCACGCTCATGAGTAAGCTGCATTTTACTATATTTGATCCTTTAACTCAGAAATTGGTATAGCCATCCGATAAGCCAATATCAATACATTTCTAGACTTGTAAACATAGGTGCAAAAGGTCGAGGTAGGTCTGATTACCATAGGTAAGCTACCCCCAAAGATAATAATGCCCATTCATCCTGATTTTTCGTAGCACTTGTATTCTAGTGCATTTTCATAGCCTAAGCCTTCTATGTACCCTATTCCTTCATGGAGTTCGGGTTCACATCAAATTTCTCAAGTTTCGGTTCCACAACTCCTTGCTTCAAGCATTCCGTAATTACCTACACCAGTTTTTCCATAGCTGCCAGCTCTAGTTCTATTTCCAGCATTGCTTGCTCCACCAGTACCTCTACCTTTTCCAACACCTTTCATGCCCTAAAATCCTGATCCCCACATGAAGTTATTACATGAGATGCAATCCCTCAATTCAATTGTGAGGACAATGTTGAATGAAATTGCTTCCATTAAGAAGAAGCAAGTTGAAGCTGACTTCCAATAAAGGAGGTTTCAAACACTGCCAATTACTAGAGAGCAACCAACTACTAGCAAAGATCCTAAGAGAAATACAATAGTGTTGGCAAATGAATAAGCTAGTACATTAGAGCGGGAATATTGGTGTTCCACCTGTAACGATCCTCATGGTGAAGATACATGCATGGTTCATTTGAACTATGTAAAAATATTAGCAAAAAGTTCTACTGATGGATAAATCAATATCATAATGGAGGTTGATCATAATTTTATGGTTCCTTACTTAGAGCAAGTCTCAGTTTTTACGAGGGATGGGAAGAAACCGATGACTATTGACCCAACAAAAATGGATCCACTGAAGGTCCCTACTAAACAAAATGTACAAGAGAAAAGACACAGTTGCAAGTGAAACCACCTGGTACAACAACAAAAAAATAAGATTTTGTCTTGTTGAAGGATTTATTGCCCAAGAAATATCAAGAGAAGTTGTAGGCAAAGACAACAATTTCACAACCTACAATCGCTCAAGGACAAATTGAAGCAAAAGAACAAGCCAAAAAATGCCTTCAGTACCCATCATTGACCAAGCGACAGAGGGTCAAAGCTACTCAATAGTACCAAAACAAATATGAGCTGGCTAGTGAAGAAAAGGTCTCTAGTACTAATTATAACATCATTGATGAAATGAAGAAGATCCCTACGAAGGTGAGTTTGTACGATGCATTGCAGTTACCTGGACAAGTTGACTTGTTGCAAAAGTCTCTCAAATATGCAAAAGATAAAAATAAAAGCCTCACCAAGATGGTGTTAGTGTAGACATTGACGAATTTTACCACCAATAAAAATAGGCCACCTTCGTTCTATATTTCTCTTAGAATGGAAGGATGTATCATGCATAATTGTACGATTGACTCCGATGCTATGACTACTGTCATGCCAAAGGCAATATACGAGGTCATGGGAATGGATTACACAAGGAGAAGCCCAAGCATCTTATAGCTCGATGAGACCCTAATCAAAATAGTGGATGTGATTAAAGACATTCTTATCATTTTGCACAACATGCCACAAATCACTATCATTCAAGAAGTGGTGGTGGTCGACCTAGAAGCATATTTCAATATGTGCATTTCAAGGGAATTTACAACAAAGCTTGGAGGATATCTTTCCTTGGATGATTCATTTTTGGAGATTACTTTTAAGGTAAGAAGAATCCAAATTTATAATGGAAAACCATCCACTTTTCATATAGAAAAATTGGAAGAAGAAGAAAAGCCCCCAAGTGTAGTCAATATGATGACAGAGGAAATGCAAGAAGTGGAATTGATGGAGGAATCTCTTGGTGAGATCCACCTGGAGGATGAGTTTTCATTGATGGATTTCAATGCAATGGTGGAGACCGATATTGGTTGTTACACCATAACCAAACATGAACAGTCTGAAGAAGAAGTTACTGAATCCTCAGACTCGATTTTCAATAAGTTATGGAAGTTGTATTTTTATGGTGCAAGATGCAATAATGGTGTAGGAGTCAGGATTATTCTTGTTTCTCCTTCAATGTTACAAAAAACTTACTCATATTGATTAACTTGGAGATGCACAAATAACACCGTCAAATACGAAGCATTATGTCTTGGTCTGAAGAAAGCAAAAAAGTTGGGAATCAAACTGTTGCAAATTTTTGGATATTCAGAGATATCATCAATCAGACTATAAATAAGTGCGTGTTAAAGTAGCTTTATCTAAAAGCCTACCGTAACAAGGTATGGTATTTGTTTGAGTCTTTTATAGCTCTAAATATTCAAGTGATTTTGTAGGAGTAGAACAAACATGAAGACATCTTGGCTTCCCTTGGTACTAATTTCTCTCTCGTAGAGCAAGTGGTTAGGAGACCAAAGACCGTAAGGGTAATTTATAGACCTTCGGTTCCTGATAAAAATCTCTATTAGCAGGTGTTTGATAATGATGCACAGATAGTTAATTTCTTAATTAAGGAAGCAACTAGTGCTGAAAAAAGAATAATGCTCGAGGAGAAAATAGAAGGAATGATTCGGTTGAAGAATAATCACATTCCAAGAGGACTAATTTTTCTTGAGAGCTTGTTTGATAAAAATGATAGATCAGAGAAACACAAGATCAAGTTTTATGCAAATGAGGATAAGGAGTTACAGTTGGAAGCTGATAAAGTCATCAAAATAGGAACAGACTGTACTCCACAGGAGCTGGAGGATATTAAAAGTTTGTGTTATGAATTATCTGACATCATTGCATGGAGCTATCCTGACTTGAAAGGATATGATAAGAATGTGATCCAACACACCATTGAATTGTAAGAAGGGGTAAAACCTTTTTGGCAGAAACAACAACCTGTCAATCCTAAATTTTAAGTGCTTATGAAGGCAAAACTACTAAAAATGCTGGAGGCAAAAATAATTTATCCTATCAAGCACTCAATGTGGATGGCAAATTTGGTTCTAGTTCAGAAGAAGAATGGAGATATTCACCTGTGTATGGACTTTTGAAATTTGAACCAAACATATTTGAAAGAAAATTATCCCCTGCCATAGATTGACCAAATTCTCCATGTTGTTATTGGTGCCCAAATATTTTCATTGCTTGATGGATTCTCAGGCTACAACCAAATTTGGGTAAAAAATGAGGACCAACACAAAATGATATTTATTATAAAATGGGGCACCTTTGCCTATCAAATAATCCTTTTTGGTCTCTCAAATGTTGGTGCCACGTGTCAAGATCTGTGTATGTCACTTTCAGTGAGTTGTTGAATCGAGTCATTGTAATTTATCTTGATGACATGATTATTTTCTTACATTGCAAGGAAGAGCATGTTTCTTACCTTAGACATGTATTTGAAATTTTTTGAGAATTTGGCATCTCCAAATCCAAGAAGTCAATTTTTGCTGTCAAAGAAGGAAAGTTGTTGGGACATGTTATTTCACAGGAAAGGCTGGCAATTTATCCTACGAGAGCTGAAGCTCTCTTAAAATTACCCCTACAAACTAGTAAAAAGTACCTACAATCATTATTTGGTTAGATCAACTTTATTCAAAAATTCATCATCGATTTTGCTTAGGTTGTAAAGCCTATGACTGAGCTCTTAAAGAAGAATGCAGACTTCAAGTGGACAAAAGTAAGAATATAGGCATTCCGAGAGATCAAGGAGAGAATTACGCAAGCACTAGTGTAGATTAATCCAAATTATTCAAAATATTTCATCCTTTATGCAGTGGGCGAGCAAGAGAGTTATGTTGCTATCCTCATGTAGAAGCAAGATGATGGGGGTGAAAAGCCAATTGATTTTTTGAATTAATTTATTTCACCACACTAGGGAAAATATAATTTCATTGAGAAACAGGTGTATGCAATTATGAAGTCCCTAAATTTTTTTTGATATTTTATCTCAAAAAGCAAGACAATCATCTACGTCATTCATCTAGATGTTAGGAGTTTCATCCTTCAGGGAGAATCAGGCGACAAGAGAGCATGTTGGGTCTCTAAGATCCAAGAGTATGATGTTGAAATTTGGCCAACTAGACTAGTTCGGGGTCGAGCACTCTGTCAAGAATTAGCCAAAAACATAGCTCCTGGATCGCTAGCAATAGTACATGACAACGTCATCAACGAAAGCAATATTACGAATCAAGCTACAGGCAATCGTGACTGGACAAAGGACCTTGTTGAATTCTTCACATCTAGGAAATGTCCATCATATCTTGATGCCTCAAAAATATTAAGGTTTAGGCTACAAGCTCTTAAGTATGTTTTGCTACCAAATGGATTGTTTCACAAGAACGTAGATGATGTACTCCTTAGGTGCATTCGAGAATCTAAGAAACAAAAAATCCTAGAGGAGTTCCACTTTGGCTTGTCTAGCAGACATTATGTAGGAAGGCCTATGGACTTGAATATCATTCGGGTTGGATATTTCTAGCCTACCCTTTTTGCAAATGCACACAAAGTAAGCCAAGGTTGTGATAACTGTCAATGATACCTTGGCAGGAGTAAGAAGGTATCTACGCCTCTACATCTGATCCAGGTAGAAGATTCCTTTCAATAGTGGGGCTTAGATTTCATTGGAGTTATCGATCCTCGTTCCTCCATTGAGCATAAATACATTTTGAAGGTGATCGATTACTTTACTCGATGGGCAAAAGCCATTCCAACAAAAAGCAAATTACGCTACAGTCATCTCCTTCCTCAAAGAATTTATTACTTGTTTTGGTGTACCAGATGCCATTGCAACAGACAACGAGACTCCATTTATTGGAGAAAATATCACTGAATTTGCAAGTAGGTATGGGATTTATTTGAAGATATCCTCCAATTTTTACCCACAAGGAAACGGTCTAGCCAAATCCATGAACAAAAATTGCTTTGGATCTTAAAGAGAATGCTTGGAAGCAATAAAACAAGCTAGTATCTGTTTTTAAATCAAGCTCTGTGTGCAGCTTGTATATTATTGAATAAGTCTATTAAAGCTTCTCCTTACTCCTTGGTGTATGAAAAAGAGGTACTTTTACCCACCCACATCGAGCTCCCTGTCCTCAAAATTTTGGAGTTGCTCAAAGATGAAGATGATGAATCTAATCCCATGAGTGTAAGGTTGGCTCAACTGCTACAGCTAGAAGAGGAGAGAAAAAAGGTATATATGGCTTTCACCGAACATGCTAAAATTATGCAAAAGTGGTTTTGTAAGAAGATGAAAGAGCGCAAGTTTCAGGTTGGAGATCTACTCCTCAAGTGGAATGAGAACAAAGCTAAGCCCGAAAAGCACCAAAAGTTTGACACGATTTGGGAGGGTCTATTTCAAATCTCAGGGGTGAATTCAATAAATGCATATCATATCCAAGATATGGATGGTTGGGATCTTCCAATTTTGGTTAACGACCTTCATTTAGAAGGCTTATTTTCAGTGATATTATCATAAGTGCAAGTATATAAATATATAAATTTTCATTTTTGGCAAGTATTTTACTGCTTTATATATAAAAAAATTCTAGGCCACCCTCAAGAAGAAAATCACTTTCACTTCACAATGTTTCTTCTCTCTTAAATTAATTTATTGCCGAAAAGGTTTTTCAAGGACACATTATGAGTTTCGGGCAAAATTAAATATTTTATTAAGATTTTTAGCAGGTTTGAAGGCTCCAAGGTTAAATGTTGATTTATTATCAGAATCAAAGGAGTACATGAGAGAAGGAGATATTAAATTCACATGAATTCCTGTGGCAAAAATCATTTAAAAAAAAATGTTTTGAAAGCAACGATATTAAAAGCGCTTTCATCCTATTCACCTCCCTTTGGGGCACATGCATGTTAAATAAGGGAAAACAATATGAAGAGTGCCAAGCCAAAAGGGCTTTCACCTTAAGTGGTGGGGGGGGTTAAAATCCCATTCATCCCTCGTTGAGGCAAAAAAATACGCATCCAAAAAAAAATCATGGGCCCCGCACGTGAACAAAGTCAAAGAAGATCGCTACAAAGGTGGGGTGAATTTTGGGTGTTTCTCTTCGGGGCGAGTGTAATTTCAAAGATGCGTGGTGATATTCAAATGGAAGATGGTCATGGTGCATTTACCCCCGTGTTAAGGGCGAAACTCCCGTTTACCTCTCACAGGGGTGAAATTACACGAAGAATATAAATAAAATATATTTTTTAAATTATTATTTTGTTCCAATTCAAGTTCTGAAAATAAAATAATTTAAAACATTTTAAAGATAAACAAAAAAAAGAAAAAAGAAAAAAAAAACAAAGTAAAAGCTCCAATTTAGAAGCTTTTCTAAAAAAGAAAAAAAAAGAAAGAAAAGAAAAGGATTTAAAAAAAAGTGTTTTTTTTTAAATTGGGGCAAAATTAAAAACATTAATTTTGTTTAAAAGGAGGGTTTCGCCATGGAAATCAAATAAAATAGGTGCAAAGCATTTTTGAAGCAAGAGAATAAGAGGTAAAGTACACCACCAACTTTATTTCACTTCTCAGATGATTTTTTGGCATGTGATAATTTTTTGCATCATAAATAGAACTTTCCTCATACTTTCAGAGTGCCCCAATCCAAACATTTTTACTCAAATATCCTGAAAGCAACGTGTTGGTATTTTCTAGGGCAAAATCTCTTGGTTTCCCTAGAAAGGCGTTGATTTGTTTTTTTGTGGTAGAATGATTTTTTCAAAGCAGCTGTTAAGGGGCCATGGCACATTGTTCGAGGGCATAACACAATGAAAGTATACTTTTCAAAAAAGATATTATGACGAATGGAGGTTAATGCTCGTTAAAAGCATTGATAAATGTGCCGAGTGATATGACCAAGGCACACATATTTTTTATTCATCGAAGAGATTCACAACATTTATTGTGGTAGTTGGAGGTGCGCTCTATAAATAGAAAAGGTAAAATCATCCAGAGATTAAAATTTTAAAATTTTGCCAGTGCACTTTCGAGATTTTTGTTTGCAGAAGTTGCAGAGCACTTTCAGAGTTTCCATAATTTATATGATGGGTAAGAAAAGTGTCGAAGTGAAATATGTCGCAAAGCCTAGCTAGTTGAAGAAGAGAGTAGAAGATGAAAAATCAAAAAAATCCCAAAGAAATGAGAACATAGACTTGGACTCATACTCTAATACCATGGCAGAGGTCGAGGACTGCATCATCACCAATAAGGGCATGGTTAAACTTCAACAAGATGTGGAATTTTTCTATTAAGCAGGGGTTAACGCTGGAGAGCCCTTTGAATGTGTCATATTATGCACAATTATTTTGGTATTTTTGTACGCCCGTACATGCTTGTTCATAGCTGGTGAAGTTGATTGCTTGATTTTATAACCCAACTACGAGGACTGTTCGAAAGGTGAATGGGGATGTGCTTTTCTCTATCTCTTCCAGTGTGGTGAGGGAATATTTTGCATGTGGACTGAAACCCCCACCGACATGATCTCCAAAAAATTACACTTCAACAAACAAGAAGAAATATATGTGTCTACGATAACAATTTTCCAATTTATGGAGATGCAGTTAATTCGAGAGTCGCAGCTAGGGCAATTTCCAAATCTTCCAAATCCACTTTCATATTTCAAGAGCCTAGATATATTTTTGATGTTGGTATGGATTGTTGGTCTCTCTATGGATTCCATGGTTCACAAGTGGTAGGCGATGCTTGTGTAGTGTATATCCCAGGTGGAGTTTTATGCTCCAACGATAATGAGGGCGGGTACAAACCCAATTTATTTTTATTTGGCTAGCTTTGTATTTTGGAAGATGCATATTTAGTTGGAAAAATTAATATGGGAGAGGCAACTTCATTCAAGCATACATTATTCCTCATCTAGTAATTCTTTTTCCATTTGCATCAGTATTTTTTATTCATAGTTGTTAAAGAAGTTGATGAGGCAAACAAGGTTTTTCTTATTTATATGTGGACTTCCACTCTGTCAAGAAGGGAGTCATTTTACAATTTTAACCACTTATTTTTGGGCCCTACAATTGAGCTGATTTATGGCAAGAGTGAAAGGGTGCCATGGGCAATGAGAGGAGCGTTTGTAATGATAGAAAAGGGTGATATATTTCTGTTGACTCAAGGTGTAGTCGTGCAGAATTTTAGCTTCATGAGCAAGTCATTCCTACTCCCATATTTCACCATAGAGTATGTTTTTGCAATGGAGGTGGTACACCAGACTGATTATGCCAATGATGTTTATGGGGTAGGGCGTGGTTAAAGAACAACGTGTACAATGCATTTTAAATTTGGTCGTATAGAGGTGAACTAGGTTGGTTAGAATAGATTGCTCATGGAGGATATCCAAGATTTAGGCCTGGTGGAACTACCTCAAAGATGGAAGTATGATCCATTGGGTCATTTTTTAGAAATAATTAAGTCCAAGTAGTTTTATTGTTGCCCATGGTCTAACATCCAATAATCATAACAATATTGAGGAGCATGGATTGGAGTGGCATATTGAAGCCATGATGTCACTTCCACCATGGCACAATTTTTATGAGAAGGAAGCTGAATATAATCCCACCATGCATAGAGATCACATTCCTCTCCTAGGAATATTTGACCAGATGAAAGCTTAGTTGCCTACGTAGTCTGAAGAAAAGATCACAAACAGGTGGATAATGAGGGTCCACCAAGGAAAAAATGCATTGGCTTATGGGTTGAAGATGATGGAGCATTTTTTGATGCATATGATGAGTTTGTCAACATCTATCAACCTATCACTTTCTCCAAGGTCATACCTCAAAGTTTTCAGAAACTTGATAGAGAAAGAAAGAAAAGCACCCAATAGCTGAAGAAACGACACACAAGGAAGAAGAATACCATTTTATGTTTAAAAGAAGATCTTAGTGTATGAAGTGAAGCATAGAAAAGACGTCACCTTTTCCAAAGATTGCAAAAAGACCAAGAACTAGCACAATTTCCTCTTCTGCTATTACAGTTTCCATGGTTGTAGTCTCTACAATGACAAAAAGTCTTCCTCCTCCATCAGTGCAAGCTGCTCAAGCTAGCATTGCCTAAGAGCTTCCATCAATTCAAGAGCAGTAGTTGGACCATCAGATGGAGATCATTGATCTCGAGCTGGAGGCATAGAAGCAACAATAGGAACAAGTTTTACAACCACCTCCATCATCGACTCACACGATGCCCATGCTCAAAGGTACATCTCCTTTTCCTTCTTCTTCCATTCAGGAGCAAGTAGTGGTTGTCATTTCATTACCTTTAGTTTTTGCATCCATTGCTCCCCTATTTTGTATGTCCTCTATTTCCATTTCATTCCCTACCGCTCACCCACAAACCACTACTGCTCCTCTTCCCCTCTCTTCAACCTCCTTTTTTTTCAATTTGTTTGTGTTATGACCAAACCCATTTTTACGTCCCTCACCTTCTATTCCTATCACTTTCACTGTAGCTGTAAGTTTGCAAGCTCCTCCAAAAGTGAGTGTAACTACAGATGAGCCTGGAACTTCTATCCATTTTACTGTTTTGACTCCCCCTATGATTTTTGTTTCCTCTTCTTCCTTCAAGCCAGATCGTTTACAGGCTTTATTCTCCTTCAATCCATTTTTGGACATGCAGGTATTGCCCCAAACCGAGGTGATTCCTCAAAATCTAATTACAAAGAATATTAGTCGAGCTCATCTGAGTTCGTTACAGTGGCTGAAGAGTCATAGGAGAAAGGAGGTACTTACTCCATCTAAGCCACTCAAAAAGGTCACCTTCGATCCTGTTTCTATGGAGGTCCACACCACCAAAATGATTCCCCTCGTTCAAAAGCCACAAGGAGAAATGATGCCAAGTGATTACACTTATGAAATTGTGATAGAGGACTTGACAAAAAATGACCCTACAGAGAAAATGGGGAGCATCCAAGTTGATATGAGCTTATTTTATTTGCATGGTGAGCACTACAAGTAGAGACTCTTTGAAACTGAGGAAAATATTGCTAAGCTTAAATAAGCCCTAGCATAAAGTAGGGTACAATACGAAAAGAGCGCAAAGAAGGTGGAGCATTGGCGACAGCAAATGAAAGCTCACCAGGCAACAATAAAAGCGATGGACCAGCAGGTGTAGGCAGTGGAGATACAACTCAATTCCATACAGAACCAACTAGCAAAAAAGGCTATGCAAGCTGGAGGATTCACACAAAAGATGATTAAGGAGGTCTGCCTTTGGTTGGCTCAGAGTTGTGAGAAGCTAGCGGTGAAAGTAGTTGTGGTTCTACAGTATCTCTATGTGGCCTGAATATAGATTCAGTTGAGTGAGTAGGTGATAGAGGATGTGGAAAATTTCTTGGAGCTACATTTGGAGATGGCAGTAAAGGTCCAAGACCTTGCTCATTCTAATATGTGCATTCACCCCATGAGTGATATAGATCGAGCTTGGTCTACTACCAAGGTTACACTGCATAGCTATTTTCATAGGTTGGACCTAGTGAGATAAGGTAAACATATCCTTAACGTAATTGAACGGGAGCATATTATTTCAATGATCCATTTTGATGCTCTTGCTAATATGGGTTTCCTAGATTTTACATATGAATGGGGTGAGCCACTGCCAAAGGAACAGTTAAAATTATCCTAGAAGAAGTTTGTACACGACACATCAAAAATTGATAGGTGGGAAGATCCAATTACAAAAGAACAAGTGTTGTCGCTTGTTTCAATCACATGGAGTCATCCTTGTTTGAATTGGCTTAGAGATCTAAGTGCCTTAGCTTGAAGGATACCTAGAATATACGATACATTTATGAATTGCTTAGTGTTACTTGCCCATTTACCACAGATGTTTGGGCTGAAGTAGTTACAATTTATGAAGTCACCTACAAAAGTTTGAAATAACAAGAAGAGCAGGCAACAACAAAGTAGGTTGCAAATGGAGTAGGCAACAACAGAGCAAGTACATGGAGGGATTTCAAGACTGAAAGTGTTGACTAAGATAACCCATAATGCAGACCACTAAAATCCCAATGGATGAAGGCCTGGGGTCACTTGCATCCATGTGAGTTGGATACCCCGAGAGCCACTAGAAATGTTGGCAGTTTTGCATCTTACCATATTGAAAATTTTGATGAAGTTTTGTTAATAGTGTGATTGTAAGCGACATATACAGTGAATCAATGTTGCAGTATTTTTGACTAATAATGTGTTGCAGTTCATTTTCATGTGTATCATGCTTGAAAATAATGGATGTTCAAAGGAAGAAATGGTTGTAAGAAATGATGTAAAAAATCAGTTAAAATCGCTCAAAGATATTAGTAGAAAATGTGCCTAAATACTGAGGGTAAAATAGACGTAACATCCTTTTTGCCCCAAGTGAAGGGCGAAAACCCTTGTCGCACTTCCTTGGGGTGAATATGTCCTTGTTTTGAAAGCATGGAAAAATACGTTCACCCTAGAAGCGGGGTGAAAAACCCATTTGCCCCGCTTCAAGGTGAACATAAATTTAAAAAGAGAAGAAAATATGTCAAGTTCGACAAATGACTTTTGTCCCAAATGAGGGACGAAAGTCCCTTTTGCCCCAAGTGAGGGATGAAAATCCCTTTCGCCCCTCCTCGAGGTGAAAACACATTAAAAGGAAAATTTTGTGGTGGGCCTAAAGTTGAGGTATGACAACAACAAAGTGAAGTACATTCACCCCAAAGCTGGGGTGAAAGCATTATTCGCCCCTCTCTGGGGTGAACATAATAAGAAATAATAAACAAGTTGCCAACTCAGCATGTCAAAAATTCAACTGGGATTTCACCCCAAGTGAGAGGTAAAGCTCCCATTCACCCCTCCTTGAGGCGAAATCACAACATCAATAAATTTGGAAATGTTGCGCCATGGGTCCCACAAAGGCGTCGTTTACAAAAACACTTTTTTGGGTGAACGTGTATGAAGACAAGAGTGCATGGTGGGATCCATAATGGCACGTATTGGAAAAGGTATTTTAAAAAGGGTTTTGCTCCAAGTGAGGGGTGAAAATCCCATTCGCCTCTCCTTAGGGCGAACGTATATTTCAAAGGCAAAGGAGTTTCTAAAGGAAGCAGCCATCAGTACTTTCACCCCAGGTGAGAGATGAAAGTCCCATTTACCCCTCCAAGGGGCGAAGCTATATGAATATGGTCCCACAAATTCATCGCTAGCAAAACGAGTCACAAGAATTTTTGCCTTCGCTTCGAGAAAATATTAAAAGTGACAATATTATAGGATAGGCTTTTGAAAAGTCAAAACTATGTTCGCCCAAGGTGAGGAGCGATAGTGCCTTTTGCCTCTTTTTTGTGCGAACACGTATTTTAAGAGGATTTTTTTTTTATGTGAAGCATGTTGCAACAATAGTTTCAAGTTTGACAACATTTTTATCCCAGGTGAGGGGCGAAACTCTCAGTTTCCCCTCCCAGGGGCAAAACGATATGAAGATGGTGAGAAGCACCGAAAATGAAAAAAAGACATATAAAAGGTGTTTCACTTGGATTTTCTCAAGAGTGATTACTGTTACAAATATGGGATGAACGTGATGCAAATTTTTTTAAATAATTCAAGTTATGGGTTGTTTATTGGGTGAAATTACATGGAATAATGCAAAGCACGACTCAGAGGTGCAAGTTGAGTGAAACTATAAAGGTTGTTGTTTTATGGGTGCTCTCTCCACCTGGAAGCATGGATAAGAAATAATTGAAGAAATTTAAATAAAGTGATTTCACCCATCTTCGCTTGTTGCTTTTTTTTGAGAAAAATTAGTTTGCATAAAAGAAGACTCGTCAAGGGTGGTTGGACCAAAAAAATGGTGAGAATTTAATGATTGGGGCAAAGAGTGACTACATTTGCTGATTTTATGTTGAAAAGGCTACACGATTAAAGATCACAGGATGATTTTCATGAATTCCAATACATTTTGGACAAGGGTGAATTTCCAAGGAACAATGGAGCTACCAAATCAATGACCATCTTTGCAGTTTTCTGTGCACCGATGCCCAAACTTGCTGATTTCCCAAAAATTTCCCTTGGAAGCTGGATCGCTGCTACAAAAGAAATATTTTTGAAGGTTTTTGAGGAGGAAATTCCTCTTACTAGTTCTTGATACAAAGACATTTTTTATTTTGTGTATTTAATGAATAGAGGCAAAAAGCTCTATAAATACTAGATATTTTCAATGTAATAAGGAGGATAGACACTCTGTAGAAAAATGCTTCAAGTTTTTCACGTAAATAGAAGGAATTTGACTTCTGATTTTGCAAGCAATTTCTATGTGTGATTTCTTTCTACTTTAAGCATTTATATTTTATATTCATTTTTGTTATCTATTGCTAAGTTCAAATTTTGTATCTGGATTTGAGCACTGCTAGTGAGGGAGTGAGTACTGGAATGCGATTATGAAAGTTGTCTCCATAAAATTGTAAGTGGATTATTTTCCCTTCTTTCTATTCTATGTTGCTATAACACTTGACCGGAATTCCTACTGTTAGTCTGTCCCCAATCCTACATATTTGGCCTGTGGCTATATTTCCCGTATTTTTTCGTTATTTTTAATTTCTTTCCTGCAACTCTAAACTTAAAACCAATGTAGGATTAGCAAGGGAGCCAACCCTCTCTGGAGATTGGCCCGAAGGATATTTATTTTCTTCAACCTTTCAATGTTGGCCATGTCTAGGGCGCACAAATGCATATTTTGTATTTTAGGCAGATATTTGACCAATAGTTATGTACAACCATAGTTTATTACTTTTGTTTAATTGTATAGTAATATTATTTGAAGTTAAATATATAATTGATTTTTCTACACAATTATTTTAAAAACTAATTTTTGATTGATTGCATAGAATTGAAATTGTTTATTTAACATTATAACTTTATTATAATATTGTATTCACAAATTGTCACATCTTAAAATTGTATAGATAATTAGAATTTTTATTTTTGAATAAACTATGATGTTGGTATGCTAAATTGTTTGAGTTTAGTTTAATTTAATTTAATTTTTAAATTTTCTTTGAAATGACTAACTTGTAAATTTCATTGCAATCTTGACAAGTCATCCTCCATATACTAGAATAGGAAAAATATCACATGGGAGAAAGTGAAAGATTTGTTATAATAACTAGTTTAAATAAACCACACACATACACAATGAAGCATATATTGGAATTAATTAAAAATATTTTTTTGCATTAGTGGCTTGTTTCATTGATGAGCATTGAAGATAAAGTTGTATCTGTATGCTTTGATTTATTAAAGTAACTTATCTTTACTTGAATTTTTTAAAATTTATTAATAGAATATGGGGGGTAGGAGGGGGAGGGTTAGGGGTTTGATTTAAAAAGGTCCTTATGTTTTATTATGTGTAGGTTTCATTCTACCTTGGGATATGGCCTTATTATTTTAATGAAATATATTAAAATTACATCCTCCCTTGAGCTATCGTAACAAGTTGTAGACCATGTATATCTTGCTTGGTTGAGCTCCAGATAACATTTTCTTGAAACTACTTCTAGGGAACATATTACCTCCTTTATCTTCTTCAAGAAGGGTATTCTTATTTTCAAAAAATCCATAATTTGACCTTGTATAAAGGATCTAAAAATGGAATCTTGCTAATTTTTGATGCCATTTTAAATTCTTAGAGAGGATTATAAAATTAGTTTATGGGCTTGTGAAATAGCAGTGGATGGAAGTTGCAAGAAAGCTAATCTAAATATTTCTATAGGAGCAAAGTTAAAATTATAATTTTCCATTGCATTTGTTTTTTGTTACACATTTCAATAGGTAAAAATGTTTAAATTATCATTTTATATCCTACATTGAATGTGGGATGTGAAACTAAAAATGAATAAAAGTGACTTTATGAAGCCATAGCTCTAGTATACCCATTGTATACATCAAAATTGAAGCATATCATGAGTCTCCAAAACTCACCAATATCTTTGCAAGTTAGACAATCCAATAGCCAAATAAAAGTTATTATTGCAAAGCTCAAACTAGGAGTATTTATTTCTTCAAAAACAAAAGCACTAGGACTAAAGCAATAATGATAATGATGCTTCTACTTGGTTGGTAGCATTGTACAAATATTTCAAGTTTTACCATTTTCTATCTAATTAATTCTAACAACGACCATTTGGTATTACAATCAGGTCTTTAGTATCACCAATGCTTATGATCCCAATGTTGTCGATTGTCAATAACAAAATAATATAAGTAGGAAAGGTAGTTTCCCACTACCCATGAAAATAAAATTGGGTCATGCAAACCGCATCTTCCATCCTAACATATTTTAGTCTTGGAACTCACAAATCCATGTAGACAATGTCATCTCTCTAGCCATCAATATTGGAAAACTCCTTAAAGTATCCCCTGAGTGTGTCATAGTTTCCTATCAAGCTGGTCCTCAAGGAAACTAAATGACATGGATGTTCTCAATAGCAAAGATCTATAGGAATCATCTCGTATATGCAATTTTTTGAGCAATGAAGCCTTGCCAAAGTTATCTCTCACACCTATTCCTATGATAGAAAAACTCTACGATTTCACCTGTCATCTATACTTTTGGACAATGAAGCCTTACTAGAATCATCACCCACATACCATCATATAATAGTGAAGCTTTTCCATATTCAAGGGGTAACTGCTTATGCTTCCTAGTTTCCACTAATGGTATTCTCTAAAGAACAAGGAGCTCTCATCCCCTCTTAGTAATTTAGTACATATACCAAGGATTGAAAACGTTATCGAGGGGGACATAAGATACTTAATATACTGAAGGATAAACAAAAAATAAGAATAAAGAGACTTATGGTCACCCAAAATGGGGCCCAATTCGTTTTCTTCCCATTACTGTTTATGCTGCCCAAATCTCCCCTTAGTTTTGTTTCAAAGAGTCTCCCTCTTTTCCTCAATCCCTTTGCCCTACTCTTTCCATGAGACCTCCTCCTCATGTTAGCCTAGCCTTCTTGATCACATCCACGTCACGCCTCCCGTCTTCTGTCCTCGGTTTTTCAGCTTGTTTCTCTGTAGACTCCGTTGTTTTGCTTTGTGTTTCTTGTTTTGTAGTTTGGATTAACCTTTTTGGTTTGAATTTCTCTTGTTTGCTTTTTTGGTGATTTTTTGCTTTGTACTATTTAAATTTTTAACTTCAGTCCTTATTTGTTAACTTGTTTGTGTGTTTTTTTATTGTTGGTTTATTTGTGTTTTATTTCTTTTGGTTGTGGATGGCTTTGTTTTTTTGGCTTTTGGTGTTGATTACTTTTGTTACTGTCTTTGATGGAATTTTCTTTTTCTTTTTGTGGATGTTTCCTTTGATTTTCTTTTTGTCTTTTTGGTTGTTTTTCTTGATATTTTTCTTTTCTTTTTTTGTGTGAATTTCTATAGAGCTTTTTGAAATGTGAATTTTTTTTTTTTGAATTGACACTTTTGTTTCGATTCTTTGAACTTCGATCATGATTTTTTTTTTTGTTTTTTT
Organism: Wollemia nobilis; assembly: GCA_028583015.1. Classification (NCBI taxonomy): domain Eukaryota; kingdom Viridiplantae; phylum Streptophyta; class Pinopsida; order Araucariales; family Araucariaceae; genus Wollemia; species Wollemia nobilis. The sequence goes on along the minus strand of JAQPPZ010003851.1, from coordinate 61,593 downwards.
TTTTTTTTTGGTCAAAATGGACTGTCGATATGGAATTTTCCTCCTTAGCTCTTTTTTTCTTGTTGAACGACATGTCGTGATATCGTGAACTTTTCTATGATCTCTCTCCTACATTATGTTGGGAAATCGTGACACTTTTTTTTGTACAACCTTCTTGCAATATGTTGGAAATCGTGACACTTTTTTTTTGCCTTCTGCCTTTTGAGTGAAAATGGACATGTCGGAAATCGGACATTTTCCAACTTGTTCTTTTCTTGAACTTGTGTGAAATCTGAACTTTTCTTTTTTTTTTCTTCCAACATGTCGGAAATAGTTTTTTTTGAATCGGTTTTTCACTTGCCTTTTCTCCACATGGGGTTTGCAAAGACTTTGAAATTGTCATCTAACCTTCAACAAAACAAATTATTTGACATCAAATCAAATTCATTCAAAAGCTTCTTGACATCAATGACAACTTATATCTTAGCAAATGCAATGTACCCAAAGTACCCAAAATTGCCAACAATCTCCCCCTTGTTTGATGGAAACCTTTTGAACACTTCTCAGGCCAAGTGAAACCAATTGTATAACTAGGTCCTTTGAGTTTTTCTCCCTGACTTGAAGCTTTTTTCACTTTGAAGCTCTCCCTTACTCATATCTCTCCCTTTGTCTCAATGGCAAGGGTCACTTTGGGGTGGGACTGAATGAGTCTTGCTTGGTCCTCCCCACCTCGTGGGTGTTATTTGGGGTGGGAGTACACTCCATTTCTCCTTAGATACTCAACGTATTCTTGGAAGGGTTTGGTGAAGTATCTCTTTGTTTTAGTGACATATCTAGTTGACTGTTGTCTTGATTTCTCCTTGAGTGTATTGTGGATTGTTTGTCCTTGGTGTTTGTTTTTGGAATACTTTGGCACTTGTTTATCACAAGTATGGATATGGGTTGTTCTGCGACTTTGAGTCCTCTAGGTGGTTTCATCCATAACTTGTGTCACAACTTTGTTGTATTACTCTGTGTAGTAGGACTAGGTTGTTTCTTATTTAGCAAGAAACCAAATCTTTCCGGAAAGAATGTCCACCACTAGTGCTTTTGTCATCAATACGTGCCATTGATCTGTATAAGTGTGAGTGAAATCATCACCTTGGATCCAAGCCCAAAGTCCATAGTGCCCTTGGATATCTGAATATCCTCTTATGCATACATGAGAATTTTAGGAGTGCTGATATTGCTACTAACTATGTTGCATGATATCTGGTTGTAGTTAACATATAATAATGCCAATCATTGATCTTACAACCTCTGATTGTTGGAGATTCACATCTTTACTCATCTTGCACCTGTATCTTGGAGTACATTGGTTTGTGTCCATCATCCCAATTTCTTAACATTTCTTTGATATACTTTCCTTGGGAGAAATACACCATTTTTGATTGAGCAATCTGAAGACCTAAAATAATGAAGCTCTCCAATCATAGACATCTCAAATTTTGCATGGTGTTAGCAAAATCTTTGATGGTATTATTCCCCAATAATATCATCAACATAGAAACCATAATCAACATATCATACCTTCATCCTTAATATACAATTGTATTGACTTTCGAAGCCTTGCTCTGAAGATACTGCGTCTTGAGTACAAGCCTAGGTGCTTGTTTACCATACAGGCTTTTGTTACACATTGTTGTTGGAGAGATTCTTTGTTGTTCTTGTAGACTTCTTCTACCAACACCCCTTTAGAAAAGTGAATTTACATCCATTGATATACCTTGAATGATTTGAAGCTTGAAAGGGCCAAACATTCGATAGCTTCAAGCGAGCAATGGAGCAAACGTCTCTTAAATCAACACTTCTACTTGAGCATAACCTTTGTGACTAACCTAGCTTGTTGCAATCTTTCCATCCTCTTGAGTTTATTTTGAATATCCATTTGTGCCAATGACATTCTTGTCCTAGGTCTTGGACCAATTCCCAGTTTCACTTTTCTCTTCTTTAGTCTTCATCCATTGCTTTACCCAAACTTATCTGTGCTTCATAATATTTTGGTTCATTGAGATAATAATGAAACTTGTAGAATCTGTGAAGGAATGTTTCTTCTTGTTTTTGTATTTGGATCACCATGATCAAATCTTGGGATGTGTTTTGACTTTGTGAGGTTTTGGGAGCGTTGTTGTCTTTCTCTTCTTCATCAAACCCTGATTCTTCTTGACAAATTTCATCGGTTCTTGGGTTTCTATCCTATCTTCATCAGTACATTTATGCTCTCACTGTTGGTTCTTTGTGAGCATCTTAGGCTTGCTTTGGAATATCCAAGAAAGATTCCTATCACCTGGATCAAACTTACCCAAATTTTGATCTTCCTTCGATGAAGCACTTATCCCAAACACTTAGTATTTTTTGTGGTCTTCCTTTCCACAACTCATAGGGTTTTATGTGTTGACTCTAGTTGGGCTGGTGATATGTGTGTTGTCTTGTTGCTTTTCAAAGCCATCTGAAGTTTTGACTCATTACAAGCTCTGCCATTTTTCAATAGTTCTGTTTTCCTTTCAACTACTCCATTTTGTTGAGGTTCTTGGAATATTCTCTGATTCCTTTGCTCACGTATTCACAAATTCATTTGAGTGAACTTCCTCTCTCGTCTTAGCTTTGATTTCTTGTGCTCATTTCATCATTTCTTTGAAGCTTTAAATTTTTAGCTTTTTCTTGGAAAAGTACAGTCATCTAGAATAATCATCTATAATAGCATGAAGTAGCTTTCTCCTGAATGTCGGTTTTGGTGGGCCACATAATCGTATGAATAAGATCCAATGGTTTTGCGAGTATACCTTTTGTTTGTGGTTCTGGTTTTTTCCATGTTGACAAGGACCGCAAATGATGTTATGGGGCTTTATTTTGGGCAAGTCTCTGCTTCTTGTTATATTGACAAGATTATCAAAGCTCAAATGCCCCAATTTATGCCTAACCAATCTATCTTCTTGAGTTAGAAAACACTTTTCCTTTTATCTCACTTGCATGAAAGTTGTTTGGAGTCCTTGTGCACTAGCAATGGTTTTCCATTTTCTTTACTATCTCTCTTCGAAAGAAGATACTATGTGCCCTTGATCACAAATTGACTCACACTTAGAAGTTGTCTTAGGCTCTACTAAGCACTTTTGTTTTGGTCCATCCAAACTAGGTCCTTTACCAGTTTTGGAGATCCAAAGTCTCTTTGTTTAAGACAAAATTTTCTTTTATAGTCATATGTTTGAACAACCCTATCAAGATACTTTCTACTTGTTGAGCATGGGTTGAACTACATGACTGATTTGACCATCTCTTTAGTGAACTCAGGCTAGACACAGAATCCTTGCTATTGCCCAATTTTGCATTGTACATGACATTTTCTAGAGGTGAGGTAACATTTTATTGGTCAAGACTTTTGCATGGTTGTGACCATTCTTGGGACAATGCCTGGAGTTTTGATGTTTGTGCCTTGGATGTTGTCTTGGACCAGGATCCAGTCTTTGAAGTTGATCTTGTGAAGAGTTCGATGGTGTACCATTTGTTTCACGGGTTTTGGAGAGCAATGTCCAATTCACTCAGAGCAAACTTTTTTTCGCTCTTCCTGAGCTTGGACGTCACTCTTCCTGCTGGAGTTCACTGAGCTTGTTGTATCTCGCGTGCTTAATGATTCTTCCTATTCTGTCTGAGCGGTACCTTGGGAATCAACCTCTTCACTTGTGTGCTGTGATCCTCGGTAGGTCTGGGGTTGTCGTCATTAGACCGTTCTGGAGGGGGGGAGTAGCTAACATAATTTAACTGTGGGGACACCAACAATCAAGATAAATCATCACATTGAAGACCCTATGTGGTTCACCCATGGTGGGACTCCACAAACTTTTCTGTATCTCAGTCTTGGAATCAACTGATGAGCTGCCAGGAGATACCTTCAATCAAATTTGAGCCTCTGTCAAGGAGATACCTTCCCTCTTCTGAATTATCTCAAATATATTGCCTCTACTTGCGGTGGAACTCCTTTCCCGAAGACCTGTCATGCTTAGCCTAGAGCTTGTTTTGATCACGTCCATAATAGCTCGAAACCTTCTACCAAATCTGTCCTCGTGTTCTTCTCAAAGAGTGCACCTCTATCCTCATATAGCGGACTCGTTCGTTTTCCCTTTATGCTCTCTACGCCTCTTCTCTTTGCAATCACAACACTTTGGTGACTTACTTTTTTCAGTTAGAACAATTACTTGATTTGTTCTCACACTTTGTCGAATTTGACTCTCTTCGGATCAACTTCTCCTTGCTATTGAACGTCCACTCATCCAACTTTCAAATAGCTACTTTTATAATAACACTTTCAAGATCAAAACCTTAATCTTAGTGGGTAACCGATCTTAGTTGACTAAACTTTGAACCCTAATCTTCTGGTCACTTTAACTTGTGGTCATGTCTGTATTTTTAGCTTTGCCAGAAACTACAACATGTTGGATATGTGACACCTTGAACGTACACTTTCTTTGGTTTTGTCTGATATCGGACACTTACTTTTCTTCAACTAAGCTCTTGTGATATCGGCTTGTCTTTTTCACTTTGCTTTTGTCATGAATCTGACATTCTTTGTGACTCTTTTGTCTTTGTGGACTTCATCTTCACTTGATCGGATATCGCACTTCTATCTTCATAGCCTTCCTCTCTTTTTCGTGAAATCGTGACACTTCTCCTCTAGAAGACCTTTTCATCCTTTTTTTTTTTTCGAATCGTGACACTTTTCATTCGTCCTTTTTCCCTCGTGAAATCGTGCCTTTTTTCCTTTCTTGTAACTCGCAAAATCACGCTATCAAATTTCCGTTTTCTTTGCAACTTGTCACAAAATCATGACGCTTTACTTTCTTTTCTTTGTCTTTGTTGTGCATATCGCGACACTTTTCTAACTTGCTTTTTCTCTCCTGCTTAAGTCACGAAAATGCGACATGTCGTGATATCGCGACACTTTTCCTCCTTAGCTCTTTTCTGTTCTTCAGGTCATGAAAACCCGACATGTCGCGATATCACAACACTTTTTCTATCGGAATCTCTCTCCTGCATTATGTCGTGAAATCGTGACACTTTTTCTTTCATACAACCTTCCTTGCAATATGTCACGAAATCGCGACACTTTTCCTTCTTTGCCTTCCTGCACTTTTCGAGTCGCGAAAATGCGACATGTCGCGAAATCGCGACACTTTTCCAACTTGTTCTCTTTCTTTGAACTTGTCACGAAATCGTGACACTTCTTCCTCTTGCCTTTTTCCTTCCAACATGTCCGCAAATCGCGCTTTTTCCACTTGCCTTTTTTCACTATTGTTTTTCCACCCTTCCTTTTTCTCTATCAACATGGGGTTTGCAAAAGACCTTTGAAACTGTCATATCGTAACCTTCAACAAAACAAATTATTTGACATCAAATCAAATTCCTTCAAAAGCTTCTTGACATCAATGACAACTTATATACTTGAGCAAAGGTAATGTACCCAAAGTACCCAAAATTGCCAACAAGGATCTTATGGTTTTAATCCTGCTAGCAGCTACTTGGTTGTGCTCTTTCAGCCCCTAGCTTGTCACCACCTTTATTTGATTGTTGTTCATAGTCATTTTATCTTTGTGCATTAATCTTGTTTCTATCTAAAAATTAGTTTGTCTTTCATTTTTTGTTATCAATTTCATCGTAGTTATATATTTTATTCTTAGTTACTTTATCTTACTATCTTAATCATAATCCTTGTACCTTTCTAGTTAGGGGTTCTCATCAAAACCATTTGTAAATGAAAAATTATTTTCTTAAAGAATCATTCTATTGTACCTATCAGTGAAATCCTTGTAGGATTGGAATTTCAATGGCACTACTACACCCTATTTTTACTACATTAAAGGATTATGACTTTGAGTCATGGTCTATCATAAATGGTAGAAGCACCAATAGTTGGTAGAAGTGTCATGGACTATATCACTCTTCATTAGTGATTTTTTATTGATCTCATAGCCATAATTATAACTTCTAAATTTTGTTTATCCTTATTTCTGAACATGGATATAATTATGGTCAAGGGAGATACATATTCTACACTAATCTAGGTAGATGCCTCTATTGCTAAAATATGAGGGAGGAAATTATGGAGACCTCTAACTTGGTTTGTAGGACCAAGTGCTTTGGCACCCTTGTTTTGTATTGGGTCCACGATGTCTTACCTCAAACATACAAGTACTTGTGACCTTCAGTCTATGTTTAATAGATTCAATTTAGAGAAAACCTATGTTTCTTCTTAAGATATTTTCTTTATTGTCTAGCCTTAATATGATCCTATCTCAACTACAAATGCAAACCAAATGCAAAAAACAAGATCTATGAACTATATTCTTTTTGGTTTTGAGTGACAAATTGTAATGAAAATTTACTTTTAAGGTAAGAGTTTAAGAATGTGATACAATTGAACAAGATTTAATGACTACATATAATTCATTTTTTATAAATATGTTAGACTATGGTTGACTCCCTAATGTTATTAAGGATAATGATGGACCAAGGATCATAAAATTCATCTATATAAAGACATTGCTAATAAACTAATGGTTTCTTTAAATAAAATTACTATTGACACTATACCTAGGTCTAGTAATCAACATGTCAATGCTATGGCCTTACTTGCATCTATGATTCCATTTGAGGTAGATGATAAACAAGCTATGATTGTCATCTAGCAAAGTAAGGAACCTTCAAACCTAATTCTAGTCAATTTACTTTAGAAGTATTTTTCATAGAAGCAACTTCATCCCCTAGTCTTTGGTACAAGGATATATTTTTTACATTAAGAATGATACTTTGCCTGATGACTTGAATCATAATGAAGACAAGAACCTTAAATAACAAGTTTATAGGTATATCACCATTAATGATATCACCACACTCTTTATGGCATTTAGGTTAGGTGCTTAGACTCTATTGAATCCCAAATAGTTATCAAAAGGCCCATGATGGATTATGCAATGGTCACTTTAGCACTGCTATCATTTCCAAGAAACCCCTATAGATGGAATATTATTGGCCCTCCATGAAAATAAACTCTTGTGATTATGTCAAGAGGTGTGATAAGTTCTTGAATCATGATAACCTAATCCATGCTATATGTCAATCCCTTTAATCCTTTACCTTTCCATGACCTTTCTTCATTTAGGGCTTGGATATTATCAGGAAGATAAACATTGTATCATCTGATGGACATAAATTTATTTTCATGGCCATTGAATGGTCAAGCTATAATTTTATCCTTAACCATTGGTGTAACAACTCAACAAAACCACCCCTAAGAGAGATAAATATTTCTTTTACAAGGTTCTCAACCATCCCAATATATTTCTTTTCAGCATTCTCAAGGGTTTACTACATTTGAGTTTAATGTCATTGCAGATGAAACTCAGTGGATAGGAGTGGCCAACATATTATAGTTTTTGGGGTTCACCTTACTAAAACTCATTATTTAGAAGGATGCCAAATTGGTCTCCCAACCTTTCCTATACCCTCTATGATATAAGATACAACCATAGCATAAGGATTATCCTTTAAGGTCCATAAAAATTAAAGGGGGATGCCTATTCCCAAACCTTACCCTAAGTCCATCTAGGTAGGTTAATCAAGCATAATCCTTAGTGCTTAGTTACCACACCTCCATGGGCTAACTAAGGTCTTACCACTCATCTAGAAATGAACATGGTCACCCAAAACTCCATATTCAAGGTACCATCATTATTGTCTTGTGAATGATTCCTATAAATTTCCAAGTTGTTAAACACCCAATACTTAATGTTCAAGGTGCATCAATTCATAAGAATCTGGCTATTGCATCAATGCAACTCCTTCCAAACTTGTGAGTTTCCTAGCTATTGCATCATTGCAACTCCTAGTATTCACATCTACCTGGTTGTTGCATCATTGCAACACCTCCTAGGATTGGACTATTTTATTGAATCATGCCATAAAAGTAGTTCTAGATCCAACCCAAGAACTATTTCTTAACCCAAGATAACATTTAAGCAAAATATAAACACTCTCTCTAATAATTAAATTCTTCACTTGATAAAACAACATGCTTTAAGCTATAGCACAAAATTGAACATGAGTATAAGAAATATATATATCACAACTTGTAAAACATAAGCTTCAGAATAATAACACAACTAAGAAGTATTTCATAAATTTAAAATGTTATCAATTAAATGGATCCCATGTGCTAACAGAAATCCATGCATAGAAGAATTTCTATATATATAAAAATGATGACTCATAATGCTATCTATTCTATCTAAATATTACAATAACCTTTCACATAAAGTAGATCACAAGATAACATTAAATTTCAAATAAGATTACCTAGATAAATAAAGCAATGCTTGATTTTGTTTCAATGATCAAGCTCTCATTATCTTACAAAGTTTTCTAGCTATCAATAACTTGAATATTTTCATCTATGTAACTCTCATAACAACTTTACATTCCAAAACAAAATAAGACCATTCGTCTAAGGTTCTCCATGCCACCTTCTCTCTGCAACCTTCTTCATGAAAAATCCCATGAATTGAATAATACTTAGGGATCATGACAACTCTCTCTCTCTCTCTCTTTTTTTTTCTCTCTCTCTCTCTATATATATATATATATATACTATATATATATATATATATATATATATATATATATATATGCAATTTATCGTGCTCTAAGTAAATTGCAAGAAACCATGCATAAGCATTAACAAGACAAACAAACAATGAGAGAATCACATACTTCTTTCTATAATGGACCCTTTACCTACGCAAGTCTTAGAAACCATTATAATTTTTTTCCTTCCTCAAAGCAAAAGAGAACAAACTATCTTTCCTTTTTCTTCTTTTAAAGAACATTCACCCATAGCCAAGTTTCTATACAAAAGAATTGCTAAATCAACTCGAATACTCTTAAATAAAAGTTACATATTTTCTTATGTAAAATAATACTAAAATACCTTTGCCAAATTTTTCTTTTTAATGAGAAAAGAACACACACAAAACTCCATCCAATACTCTTGCAACATTTAATTCAAAAGATTCAACTTCTCCAAAAATGTTTTTTTTTTTTTATTTAACTCCCAACTATCATGAGTTATTACATTATAATAATAAATAAAAAACATCAAAGGTTTACTTAATTATTTAAGAGACCCAACATCCAAATAATTATCAACTAATCATTAATATAAAAGCGACACATTGGGAAAACATAACCAAGCAAGAACCAGAACCCACCCGACCTCCATCTGAGCATATAAAGGAACACTGGCTCAATATAACAAGGCATATGAGCACCACCCAATGAGTCTATCCAAGCTATCCAAGAGAATAAAAATCACACTGACCAACTACCAAACTTAGGCTAACCCATTCATCCACCTGGATCATGACTCTAAAAGGGTGCAAAGGTTGAAAATACTCAACACAACTCAATCTACCTGAACTACAACTATAAAATGTATACAACACTCCCTAGAAATACCCACTATAGCCTCCCAAAGATGGAGATAACACACTATAGAATGAGATCGCTAGACCTTGGTCTAGAGATATGTAACCAAACAACTATGTAGGCAACTTCAAAGCACCTGACTAAGAAAATGTATGACCAACTTGGGCAGAACACAATTCAAGGAACTTTACAAGCATATACAAAAAGAGAAGTCTGAGAAACTGTGTTTACGAACATTAAGAAGAAAATCAATGCTATAACAAATGCAAGAGCCAAACTAAAACCATAATATAATAACAAGAAATTCATATAGTCATAACATAACAACATTGCACTTATAAGGTGCTACCTTGGCCAAGCCTTCCCAATGCCTCCCAATCCAGAATAGCATTGCAACCTCCTTCCTTATTCCAAGTATGAGCTCAGATCCTCTAAAATTCTTTCCCCAAGTCATCCTATTTATATTCAAATAATCTAGGGCATGAACTTCTTGCATAGCTAGGGTAGCACATGGAATGTTTTTAAGAATGTATTCTTTAATTTACCACCTTTTTTCTCTCTAAAACTACTACCAAAGCATGATAGTTTTCATAAATATAAAGGCTTACCAAGCTTAATCAACCAATTAATTTACTTAAACCATTCATTAATTAAATAATTGTAACCTTTATTAATATCAATGGTTAATATTAATTATTAACCTTGATATTAACATTCTCAAGTATTAATAATGTTAAGTGTATTAATACTTCTTAAATTAATTGGTTCTATGCTTTTAAATTTAATCATAACCAAATCTTAACCAAGTCCATAATACATTACATTGCTTTATCCTTGAGTAGGCAAATTTTTAAGATAACCATATTTTATCCCCTACCTACTAAGAATGACTCCTTTACCAATAGCAACGTCATGGTCCAACAGTGTATTCAAACAACAAGCAAATGCAAATGCAACTACATGAAGGGTCTACTTTACCCTTGAGCTATCGATGAACATGTCATCAAACATCATTTCCTAAATTTTCTCTCAACTCAAATGTCTACCCCTTTTCAATCCATCGGTGAGAGTACTTGGTCCTACAACCACAAACGCATCAACAGTACCATATTCCAAGAGTAGAAACTAATCACAAAGTGTGACTACTTCTTTTATTGACATAATAAAAATGAGACTATGCATTAAATTTCCATACAACAATACATAAGTTAATATCAAGAATAAATACCAACAGGGAGGGGTGTTATAATTGGACTTCGAGTTTGCAAGTTCATCCTTGAGTAGATCCATAGCCATTATGCCATCTCTTATGTTATGACCTCAAATAATGGAATACCTTTTAAGAATAAATATGTAAAAAAAATATGCTAAGTACAAGATTCAACACAAATGATCCACTCCTTACTATCCTAAAGGTAATGGTCAAGCCAAGCCTCTAACAATTATCTTATCAAAATCCTCAAGAAGCTCATGAGCAAGATTGGTAGATATTGGCATCTCTAGTTGTATCTAGCTTTATGGGCATATTACACTAGTGCTAGAACTCCTACTAACACAATGCCTTATGCTTTGGTTTATGGAATTGAAGTAGTTTTCCTTTTGAACTTGAGGTTCTCTCATGCATTTTATTGTAATATGCCTTTATTAGATATGAGATGAATATCATCTCACTCATCTCAACTAGCTAGAACTATTTGATTAAAGGAAAATCCATGTTGTAAAGTACTTGTGAGTCTACTAGCAAGGGATTAAATGTGATTATGGCAAAAAAACTATGATTGTGATTCTTTGAAGTTACTGATATTGTTATCAAAGAGAATTAAAATAACACCAACACCAATACAAAACTCAAAGGAAAATTTAAGCCTAATTGATTAGATCCATACTTTGTTGGACATTTTGAGTCCTTAAGTCAAAGTTGTCATTGATGTCAAGGAATGAAGTCATCATTAATATCAAGGAATTTGTCAAGAAACAAAGTTGTCATGGATGTCCAAGAATAAGCCACCGATGATGTCAAAAGGTCAAGAGGAACAATGCAGAGGTTAAAGGCAAAAGGGCTTCATAATATTTTTAATATTATGTATGCATAAGTTGGGAAGTTTAAAATAAAAGGTTTTTCATAAAAACCCAAGGAGGCTTATTGCAAAGTTAAAGGAAGGTTTAATATTTATTTTATAAAACATTTAAATTCAAAGTGAATTTAAATTTTATAAATAAATATTATTTATACAAAGTTGTGCAATAGGAGAAGGCCTTAATAAACCAAAGGGTTTTAAAGAATTAATTTATAAAATTTAAATTCAAAAGAATTTAAATCATTTACAAATTAATAAGTCTAAATTAAAAAGCGTCGATGTCTAATAGTTTGAAGAAATTTGAAGTACTGACGTGTATGCATAAAGGAGGGAAACCACTATATAAACCATGCCTTAAGAGGCATGAAAATTATCCTTGCTCGAACATTTTTAAATGTGCAATTGAATTGAGAGATCGTGCAAAAAAGAGAATCGAATCCTTTTGTTTTATGTGCCAACGAATAAATATAAATATGAAAGCGTCAAAAGTTGGAAGCCATATGGGCAGCATGGCCTAGTGGCAAGAGGGCATTGGCTAGAGTGTTTGTGCACTAGGTGACCTGCATTCGAAAGGCGACGACAATGTGTTTTGGTGGTTGTGTTGGTGTTGGAAGTGACAAAGGAACGACACACGTTTTTCTTGGCAAAGCAGAGAGCTTCATAGAGCACGTGGTGATCTCCACTCCCCAAGCAAGCGCCTATCTCACACGGTAGTTGGAGCCACGACTAGGGCGTTGGTTGAAGGTTGCATTGTGAGTTCGATTCCCACCAAGGCCAAGGTAATAAAATTTTGATTATTATTTTTGATTGCCTAAAGTTTGACATGAGGTCTTAGGGAGTTAAAAGGGTTGCTTAAAAATATTTTTATTTGATTATTAATCTTTGGTAAATTGGAGGAATAAGGTGCTAGTATTATTTTAAATAAAGTGTTGGTGTCATTGATTTGTTGAATCTTTAAAAGGATAAAGGGAACTTCTTATATTGAGTTATTTTGAAAAGAAGAGTGCATTGAATATTATTTTAATTGGGAGATTATAAGGTGTAAGTGGTAAATTATTTTTGTAAATATTGATGAATGTTTTCTTAAATATGGTGTGATAAGGTGTATGTGTGTCTTTGCATTTACATTGTATTTTTAGGAAGTTAATCACCTTATAATTTCTTTGAGATTGACAAAGAAGTGTTTGTGGTTTTGGCAGATTTATGAGATTTCTTCATCATCAAGAAAAAGGTATGAGCACATTCTTCCATAGTTAAGTTGATTGGTTGGTTTTATGAAAAATAAGTTTGGAGTGAAAAGGATTTGATTAGGGTTTCCTTATTGAGTGTGTTTGAGGTAATGCTTCAAGGTTTTCTGGAATAAATAATTGTTATTAAAAATTTATTTTATAAGCATTGTTGTTGAAGCCATTGGTTGTGTGAAAAACTAGAACTAGGGTTTGAGTATCATTGCTATGTGAATATTGTTTCATAAGTATTGTTTTTGAAGTGAGTTTTTGAGCAAAGAACTTGAACTAGGTTTTGAAAATATCATGAGTATCATTGTAATGTGAGATTTATTGTTGAGAATTGTTGGAAACATTTTGAGTTGGTGTTTATATGCTTGGACTAGGGTTTGTGAGAAAGGAGTGTTTCATTGAGTGATTGGTTGAGTAGAGTTGGTTGAGCCTAGTCAAGTGGATGTGTGAAGAAATTGTTCAAGTTCCATAAAATAAACTATTCTATATTCTAGATTGAGTTGAGAAAGTGATTGAGCATTGAGTTGAATCTGAAGCATATTGAGTCTCTAACAATTCTCCTTATGTTTCTAAGAGAGTGATTCAAAGTAATTAAGCATTGTGATAAGTGTAGAACATATTGAGTCTCTAACAATTCTCTTTATGTTTCTATGAGATTGGACAAGTTATAGAGAATACTTGTAGAGTATATTTGAGCAAGTTCTAGAGAGGACTTGTAGAGCAGATTTAAGCAAGTTATAGAGAGGACTTGTAGAGTAGATTTGAGCAAGTTCTAGAGAGGACTTGTAGAGAAGATTTGAGCAAGTTCTATAGAGAACTTGTAGAGTATATTTGAGCAAGTTCTAGAGAAGACTTGTGGACAAATTAGTGTGAGATTTTGTGGAAGCTTACAAGGTAGATTTGAGATAAGTCTTTGAGAAGACTTGAGACCAGAGTTGATTGATTTGTTCAAACCTTGAGTTAAGGTTTGGGGCAGATCCAACAAAGTTGAGTCAAGCCTTGAGTTAAGGTTTGAAGATAGAGATTGAGGACATATTTGTGCTAGACTGAAGGACTATGTTTAATGAAGATTTGAGAGCAGATTTTGGTGTAGACTTGAGGATAGGTTTGTGCCAAACCATAAATAGAGATTGAGCAGAGTTGTACTAGACCGAAGGACTATGTTTAGTGTAGATTTGAGATAGAGCTTTGGAGGTGACAGAGCAGAGAGGAAAGTAGTCTCGAGTGGATAGAGATCCATTAGCCAGGGTAGTGAGGATAGGTCTTTTGAGTGGGGACAAGAGTCTTCAGTGGAGAGAGATCCACAAGCCAGTGCAGTGGAGGTAGTTGTCTTTTAGAGGATCACCAGCCAGAGTAGAGGAGAAGGAGTTCTCCTATGGATAGAGATCCACGAACTTGATTTAGGGGATTGGTGTCTCCTTTGGACAGAGGTCCATAAACATTGTAATACAGATAGGATTCCCAAGAGATTGATTGAGAAAATTTTAGTGAAATATTTTTTTCATGGAGTAGCCCACATTGGGTGAACCACGTAAATTATGGTGTCTCTATTGTGTGTGGTGATTTGTGCATTGCTTTGATTACTGCTATTGATATTGCTATATATACATTGCATATATTGATTTAGAAAGAAAAGTAAAAAGTGGTCTTATATTGTTAACCCCCCCTCTCAGTATAAGCTTGTGTTCTTCAATTAGTATCAGAGTGGGTTCCTTCATAAGAGTTTAACAACTTTAAGGAAAAGATAACAAGAACACAATGGATTCTAAGAATGTGTCCTCAAATAATTCAGCACCAGTATTTGATGGAAGTGACTATATATATTGGAGTATGATGATGAATAATTAACTAATGGCACTTGGAAATGAAATTTGGGAAGTAGTTGAAATTGGATACGATCCCTTAATTAATCCTCCTATATATAAGGAAGGTAAGCTCCTACAACATTACAATTCAAAAGCAATGAATGCACTTTTGAGAGGTTTGCATAGAACAGAGTCTATGAAAGTTATGCATTGTCAAACTGCAAAAGAAATGTGGGATAAACTACAAAATATATATGAAGGAGATAAGAGTGTAAAGAAAGCAAAAATACAAAATCTCAAAGGACAATTTGAAGCATTAAGAATTAAGGATGAAGAAAATTTTAGTACTTATCTACTTCGAATTGATGAAGTTGTTAATGATATGCAAGGACTTGGAATGAAGATTGATTAATATGATGTTTGTGATAAACTCTTAAGAACTCTTCCAAAAAGATTCAGTGAAAAGGTTTTTGCTATAGAAGTGTCATAGGATGGTGATACTTTAATAAGAGACATGTTTCTTGGTATGCTCACAACATTTGAGATAAGAACAAAAGATCCTATTCCCCAGAAGAAAACAACATTCAAAGCAATAAAAAAGACAAAGGGTAAGAAGTCAAAATCAAGCAATGAGTCATCCAGTGATGAAGAAGCTAATTATGGTAGAAGAGATAAGGACTATAGAAGATCTAGAGATCTAAAATATGTTAAATATTTCAATTGTAGAAAGTGTGGACATTTTGCAACATATTATCAATAAGCTAAGAATAACAATGGTGAAGAAAAACAGTATCACAGGAACAGGGAATCCAAAAGATACAGGCACCAAAAGAAAAGCAAGGATGGACAAAGCAGACAAGTAAAGAAGTTCTTTCAAAGGTAAAATAGGAGCTACTATGTGGATAAGGCAAGTAAGTACTCAAGTGATAGTGATGCTAGTTTTTCAAACAATGATAGAGACGAAGTTCTTTTTATGATTGAATAAAAAGAACAAGTTAAGAAAAGGACTCCAATAATTCTCAAGTGTTTTAGATGTGGTAAATTTGGACATCTTGAAGATAGTTGTACAAGGGATTGTTATAGTTTTAGTGATGATGAATATGAATATACACTTGAAGGACCAGAAGAGAATATTCTAATGGCAAAGTGGTGTAGAGCAGACATTCTAGAATCAAGCAAAAATAGGAACAAGAGCGAGAACAGGAACATGAACAGGAACAGGAATATGGATATGAACAAGAATAGGAACATGAACAGGGACAAGAATGTAGACATGGACATGGAAAATGGTCAGAGGAAACAAAAGGCCCATATAAGAAGGAAAGAGGATAAAGGTAAATAATAGTGCTTTCTAGGAGTAGAAATACTCCCACCCCAGAATTAACCACCTTAAGAGGAGGTGGGAGAGGGGCTAAGCTAAGAGGCTCATTCTTAGCCCCGAGCCCCAAAGGCAACCCTTTGCCATTGATGTCAAAGGGGGAGATATTTAAGTAAGGGGGAGAGATTTGGTATTTGAGAGAGCATTGAGCCAGGGGGAGCAATGTCCCAGAGGGAGCAGAACAAAAGAAAAGTTAAGTTGTCGGGAAAAATAATTTGGGTTGCCATCAATGACAAAGGAGAAGATTGTTGGACATTTTGAGTCCTTAAGTCAAAGTTGTCATTGATGTCAAGGAATGAAGTCATCATTAATATCAAGGAATTTGTCAAGAAATAAAGTTATCATGGATGTCCAGGAATAAGTCATCGATGATATCAAAAGGTCAAGAGAAACAATGCAGAGGTTAAAGGCAAAAGGGCTTCATAATATTTTTAATATTATGTAAGCATAAGTTGGAAGGTTTAAAATAAAATATTTTTCATAAAAACCCAAGGAGGCTTATTGCAAAGTTAAAGGAGGGTTTAATATTTATTTTATAAAACATTTAAATTCAAAGTGAGTTTAAATTTTATAAATAAATATTATTTATACAAAGTTGTGCAATAGGAGAAGGCCTTAATAAACCAAAGGGTTTTAAAAAATTAATTTATAAAATTTAAATTCAAAATAATTTAAATAATTTATAAATTAATAAGTCTAAATTACAAAGCGCTGATGTCTAATAGTTTGAAGAAATTTTAAGCATCGACGTGTATGCATAAAGAAGGGAAACCACTATATAAACCATGCCTTAACATGCATGAAAATTATCCTTGCTAGAACGTTTTTAAATGTGCAATTGAATTGAGAGATCGTGCAAAAAATAGAAGTGAATCCTTTTGTTTTATGTGCCAGTGAATAAAGACAAAGATGAAAGTGCCAAAATTTGGAAGCCATCTGGGCAACGTGGCCTAGTGGCAAGAGGGCATTGGCTAGAGTGTTTGGGTGCTAGGTGACCTGCGTTCAAAAGGTGATGACAACGTGTTCTGGTGGTTGTGTTGGTGTTGGAAGCGCCAAAGGAATGACACACATTTTACTTGGCAAAGCAGGGAGCTTCATAGAGAACGTGGTACTCTCCATTCCCCAAGCGAGCGCCTAGCTCGCGTGGCAGTTGGAGCCATGGCTAGGGCATTGGTTGAAGGCTACGTTGTGAGTTCGATTCCCACCAAGGCCAAGGTAATAAAATTTTGATTATTATTTTTGATTACCTAAATTTTGACATGAGGTCTTAAGGAGTTAAAAAGGTTGCTTAAAAATATTTTTATTTGATTATTAATCTTTGGTAAATTGGAGGAATAAGGTGCTAGTCTTATTTTAAATAAAGTGTTGGTGTCACATTGATTTGTTGAATCTATAAAAGGATAAAGGGAACTTCTTATATTGAGTTATTTTGAAAAGAAGAGTGCATTGAATATTATTTTAATTGGGAGATTATAA
This sequence comes from Wollemia nobilis, assembly GCA_028583015.1. Classification (NCBI taxonomy): domain Eukaryota; kingdom Viridiplantae; phylum Streptophyta; class Pinopsida; order Araucariales; family Araucariaceae; genus Wollemia; species Wollemia nobilis. Next base: position 44,129 of record JAQPPZ010003851.1, on the reverse strand, counting down.
GGTGTAAGTGGTAAATTATTTTTGTAAATGTTGATGAATGATTTATTAAAGATGGAGTGATAAGGTGTATGTGTGTCTTTGCATTTACATTGTATTTTGAGGAAGTTAATCACCTTATAATTTCTTTGAGCTTGGCAAAGAAGTGTTTGTGGTTTTGGCAGATTTATGAGATTCCTTCATCATTAAGAAAAAGGTATGAGCACATTCTTCCATAGTTAAGTTGATTGGTTGGTTTTATGAAAAATAAGTTTGGAGTGAAAAGGATTTGATTAGGGTTTCCTTATTGAGTGTGTTTGAGGTAATGCTTCAAGGTTTTTTGGAATAAAGAATTGTTATTAAAACCTTGTTTTATAAGCATTGTTATTGAAGCCATTGGTTGTGTGAAAAACTAGAACTAGGGTTTGAGTATCATTGCTATGTGAAGATTGTTTCATAAGTATTATTTTTGAAGTGAGTTGTTGAGCAAAGAACTTGAACTAGGGTTTGAAAAGATCATGAGTATCATTGTAATGTGAGATTTATTGTTGAGCATTGTTGGAAACATTTAGAGTTGATGTTTATATGCTTGGACTAGGGTTTGTGATAAATGAGTGTTTCATTGTGTGATTGGTTGAGTAGATTTGGTTGAGCCTATTCAAGTGGATGTGTGAAGAAATTGTTCAAGTTCCATAAAACAAACTATTCTATATTCTGGATTGATTTGAGAAAGTGATTGAGCATTGAGTTGAATCTGAAGCATATTGAGTCTCTAACAATTATCCTTATGTTTCTAAGAGAGTGATTGAAAGTAATTAAGCATTGTGATAAGTGTAGAACATATTGAGTCTCTAAAAATTCTATTTATGTTTCTATGAGATTGGACAAGTTTGAGCAGTTCTAGAGAGGACTTGTAGAGCATATTTAAGCAAGTTCTAGAGAGGACTTGTAGAGAAGATTTGAGCAAGTTCTAGAGAGGATTTGTAGAGAAAATTTGAGCAAGTTCTAGAGAGGACTTGTAGAGCATATTTGAGAAAGTTCTAGAGATAACTTGTAGAGAATATTTGAGCAAGTTCTAGAGAGGACTTGTGGACAGATTAGTGTGAGCTTTTGTGGAAGCTTACAAGGTAGATTTGAGACAAGTCTTTGAGAATACTTGAGAGCAGATTTTATTGATTTGTTCAAACCTTGAGTTAAGGTTTGGGGCAGATCCAACAAGTTGAGTCAAGCCTTGAGTTAAGGTTTGAAGACAAATATAAAGAATAAATTTGTGCTAGACCGAAGGACTATTTTTAGTGCAGATTTGAGAACAAAGTTTGGTGCAGACTTGAGGACAGGTTTGTGCCAAACCAGAAACATATATTGAGCAGAGTTGTACTAGATCAAAGTACTATTTTTAGTACAGATTTGAGACAAAGCTTTGGAGGTGACAGAGCATATAGGACAATAGTCTCTAGTGGATAGAGATCCATTAGCCAGGGCAGTGAGGATAGGTCTTCTGAGTGGGGACAAGAGTCTTCAGTGGAGAGATATCCACAAGCCAATGCAGTGGAGGTAGTTGTCTTCTAGAGGATCACCAACCAGAGTAGAGGAGAAGGAGCTCTCCTATGGATAGAGATCCATGAACTTGATTTAGGGGATTGGTGTCTCCTTTGGACAAAGGTCCATAAAGATTGTAATAGGGAAAGGATTCCCAAGAGATTGATTGAGAAAATTTTAGTGAAATATTTTCTTCGTGGAGTAGCCCACATTGGGTGAACCACGTAAATTTTGGTGTCTCTATTGTGTGTATGCATTGCTTTGATTATTGCTATTGATATTGCTATCTATCCATTGCATATATTGTTTTGGAAAGAAAAGTAAAAAGTGGTCTTATACTGTTCACCCCCCTATCAGTATAAGCTTGTGTTCTTCATACTTCATAACCACCAAGTATGGTTTAGATTCTTATCACCTCATCACACTTGATCAAAAAGAACTTAAAGAACCAATGACCATAATACATCATAAAAGATATTATGCCTAAATCTACCTTGATTGCCTATTTGTTTTTGAGTTGCATTTTGTTGTACACTTATGTCTACTTGAATCCATATCTACCTTTATATAGGTACATACCAATATCTACTTGGACTACCTATAGCGTAGAGAGTCAAGGATTTATAATAATATGCAAAGGGTGATCTTAGGTAGGATAATTTATTTTTCTTTTCATTAGGTGATTGATGTGACTGGAGCCTCCCTTTTTCCATGTTGTTAACTTATCACTTTTATCATAGTTCACACAACATAGTATTTATTTTATTACAAAGTCTCCTATATTCATCCCAAAATATTTCACATCCATCTAAATCTATTTCATCTCTTTCACATCTTCTCATCTAATTCTAGATTTATTTCCATCTTGTTGAATAGTGAATACTGCAAATTGTTACAAGTATTGATGACAAACCCTATCTCTTCATTTATATCATAAACATCTTGTCACATTGTAAATACTATGATGTTCAGATATGCTAATGGTAATATCCCACATCTCCTATCCATTCATGAGCATATTATTTTTGTCCCATACAAAAATGTTGTTTCAATCCTTAATGTAAGATCATCAATCCTACCCTAATAACATACATGCATGGGGTAATATGTCTCATATACATAACAAATTTCTACTTTAAAAAGGGTTAAATTTATAGTCCAATCAACCACATCACAATGTACTCTATGATATTCATCTTGAGGAAATTCATCATTTCTTGGTACATCTCATAGGTCCTCCTTGAAATTTGTTGACAAGGCAAGTCTACAATCAAAAGTCTTGTATGACACTTGCCTATAGGCAAAGCAAAATTCTTTAAGACATTTATTTAAAATCAAATCCATTAGTAGAAGTCTTATATGACATTTTTCTATAGGTTAAGTATAAATCCTTTAGACATTCATTTAAAAGAAAAAACATTAGTAGAAATCTTGTGTGACATTTAACTATAGCCAAAGCATAATTCCTTTAGATATTTGTTTAAAGTAAAATCCATTAACAAAATTCTTGTTTGATATTTGTCTATAGGAAAAGTAAAATTCCTTTAGACATTCATTTAAAGATAATCCATTAAAATAAATTCCTTCTCTAATATCCCTTGGATATTGGTGGGATATTTCAATACCCCCCTCTATCCTTCGGATAAAAAAGGAGGAAATGGCATTCCCCTCAAAAGTATGGAAGAATTCAATGAATTCATAAATTCCAATGAATTAATGGATGTTTATCTCAAAGGTTCCAAATATACGTGGAGCAACAGAAGAAGTGGCCACCATCACATTCAGGTCAAATTGGATAGGTTCTTCTTCTCCAAGGAAGTTGTTATGTTGTTTGGGAATGCTAGTATCCAGTCCCTGCTCATAATCGGATCTGATAATAATCCTCTTCTTATTGAAGCTAAGAAAATATATTCATTCAAGACCCCATTCAGATTTAAAGCCATGTGGCTTCATCATCCTAATATTAGATCCAGAATATCTGAATGGTGGCAACAAGTCACTCAAGAAACTCCTTTTAAGTTAACCCAAAAACTTTGGTTCATCAAGGAGAAACTCGGGATCTGGAACAACGAAGTCTTTGGCAACTTATTTAAAAATAAGCAATTCATTAAGGATAGGTTGGAAGCCATTGAAAGAAAAATACAAAATGGGCAGGTTGACGACCAAACCAGGAATGAGGAAAGGAACCTCTTATCATAATTTCACAACATCCTTACTTAAAAATAAACCTTCTAGCATCAGAAATCTAGAGCTACTTCTATTAAGGAAGGAGATTCCAATACAAAATTCTTCCATGCTTCCACCCTAAGAATCAGGAGCAAAAATAGAATCAAAGAAATTTGGAAGGATGATCTCACATCCACAAATGATATCCTAGAGATTAGATCAGAGGTTGTGTCCTATTTCAACTCTTTCCTTGGTTCTTCCAACCCCTACTCAGCCTTGGCCAAAGAATCCCTTCTTCAACATATTCCCTAGTCCATTTCTCTAGATGTCAATCCATGCTAATATATCCTTTTACTTCAAACAATATTAAATAAGCCTTTTTTCCATGAATCCAGATAAATATCCTGGACCGAACGGGTTCCCTTTGAGATTTTTCCAAGCCTTTTGGGACATTTTGACCCTGATGTTTGCTTAACCATAAAGGAGTTCCAATAATCCAAATCCATTCCTCATAGGTTCAATTCTACTTTCATTGCCCTGATTCCCAAAGGACCTATTTCAAAAGCCATGGTTGATTTTAGACCTTTTAGTCTGTGCAATGTGGTTTAGAAAATCCTCACAAAAGATATGGTCAAAATATTAAAGGATGTCCATCCCAGTATCATTGATACGTGTCAAGGAAGTTTGGTTAAAGGAAGATCCATTACTGATGGAATAATCACCATCCACAAAATATTGCATTCTACTTCTCAAACCAAGAAACTGACTTTCATCCTCAAGTTAGATATGAACAAAGCCTATGACATGGTAAACTGGGAATTCCTCATGGTCATCCTTCTGAAGTTTGGATTTCATCTTGACTGGGTTGAACTCATCAAAGAATATATTTCCACTCCTTGATTTTTGTCCTTATCAATGGATCTGTTGCATGTTATTTTCAGAGTGCGAGAGGATTAAGACAAGGGGATCCTTTTTCTCCATTTCTCTTCATTATTGCAGTGGAATCTCTAGGATGAACCTTAAAATCAGCATGCAAAATAGGTCTCATTTCTAAAATTAAAGTGCCCTCACAACATAACCCAGTGATGCATCAATAGTTCATGGATGACACCATAGTATCCACCTATGCCTCTCTCTTTGAAGCTAAAGTCATAAAATACATCCTTCTCCTTTACGAAGAGGATGCAGGACAAAATGTCAACTTCCACAAAAGCAAGGTATTTTCCCTCAACACTCCTCTTTAGCACTAAATCAAAATCACCCAAATCCTTGAGTGTTCTGTTGATTCCCTTCCTACCACCTATTTAGGTCTCCCATTGTTTGTGGGAAATCCTATTGAATCAATGTGGAATAATGTGATTGAAAGGATTCAAAAGAAACTCACAGGTTGAAAAGGAAATATTTTATCCCAAGCTTCCAAAGCCACTCTCACAATGGATTACCTCTAAAGTATCCTGATCTACTTCCTTTCTATTTTCAAAGTCTCAAACTTGGTTTATACCAAAATAGAATGAATACATAAAATATTTCTTTGGTCAGGATTAGAAAATAAAGAAATATTACATATCATGTCCTGGAATAAAGTTTGTAGATCCAAATATCAAGGAGGAATTTTTATCAGAAGAATACAAAAGCTAAACATTGCCATGTTGTCCAAACAAGATTGAAAAATCATTTCCAACGTTAGCTCAGAATAGGTAACTATAGTAAAAAGGAAATGCTTGTAGGGAATTAACTTTCCTGATGATTTGGCTTCAACAAATGGATCGGATTTCTGGAAATACATAATTCATACTAGACATATAGTAAGCAAAGGGCTAATATGGAAGCTAGGGAATAAAGAGAATATAAACTTTTGGCATAATAAGTGGATCATAGGAGAACCACTAATTGAAGATTCTCATCTTGTTGTCCTGAAAAATTTCACTGATGCCTTGTTGGGTCAAAAGGTTTCAAAATTCATTAGTCAATCCAATAACAGGCCTTCCTAGAAATTGTTCACATGTGACTCTCACTCTATTTCATTTGATTTCTTAGTCTCTCTCCTAAAATCTATGGTCATTCCTTCTACCAACATCATAGATCATGTTATATGGGAGCACACTGAAAGTAGGAAACTCTTTGTCAAGTCTGCTTATCAACTCCTAATGTTGCAAATTGAACCTTTGATCCCATGTTACCTTGTTTGGCTCAAAAGTCTCATTCCCAAAATTTATTTCTTCTCGTGGTTAGCCATACAAGACAGGATTCTCACTACTGATAATATGATCAAAAGAGGTATCATGATTCCTAATCATTGCCACCTATGTCTGTCTACTTGAGAATTCACTCATCATATTTTCTTGTGCTACAATTATTCATCTTCCATCCTTGATAATTTGTTTCACACATTTCATATCCTTTGGGCTAAACCCCAATCCATCATTGAATTTTTTCTCAATGACCTTCACCCTTCCACAACTCCCACCTTAGCTCCATATGGAAGTTATACCTTTATCATTTCTTGTGGAAAATATAGCTAGAAATAAATAATAGAGTTTTATCAAATACGTGCAAGGATTCTTCATCCTTAACCAATAGAATCATCTCATGCACCAAGGAAAATGCCCAGTTGTTACCTTTCATCAAGACTACTACTTCCAGATTCGAGTATTTCTTATTGTCTTCCTTGAACATCCCATTACAGGATTCATTGCTTTCTACCCTTCCCAAGGTCTGAATCAATGCAAATTGGATCCCTCCCTTGATAGGTTGGATCAAGTTGAACTTTGATGGTGTAGCCAAAGGTAATCTTGGGAGAGCAGGGGCAAAAGGTATTTTTAGAGACCAGAAAGGGGATTTTATTTTAGCCTATGCTAAATTCCTTGGCATCCAATCCAATCATGTTTCTAAGGCCAGACCCGTATGGAGAAGGTTATCCTTAATAATACCTAATTTTAGTAGGTTGATAATCGAAGGCGATTCTCTCAATATCATCAACTATTTGAGGAATAACAAAATTCCCTTATGGAAATTCAAAGGTTGCATCGAAGAAGTGAGGACAATTTTATATCATCAGCATGAACCCATTATCCAACATGCTTTTAGGGAAGTGAACAAGGTGGTAAATGCATTGGAAAATTTGGGAACTAATCTCATTGGGTTAACCACTTGGTCCGATGCATTTCCTCGCAACATCTTTGTCGTGGTCAATATGGACAAAGTTTCCATTCCTCAAATCCCTCATGGTCAATTAGAACACTTTGTCCACCATTGTAATGACCAAATGTAATGTGCCAAGTCTTTTCCTCTTGAAATTTTTGGTCTTACCTTGTTATCCATGCAACTGTATCAACTTTTTTGCCTTCTCCTTTAGGGATGACTCAAATTCCTACAGTTGTATTTTTCTTGATCCATCCTATGCATCTCATTCTTTTCATTTCCATGACCACCATCCACCACATCCCTCATCCTTTCCAATCAGACTTGTCCACGTGTCCCTTTCCTCAAACTACTACCCCTTTTGCTTGACCCCAATCCTCATCGGTTTCTTTCCATTCACCATCCCCATTCACTTGCTTCCTCTTCAAATTCCCAAAGGCCATTGGTGTCTGAGTTGGTTGTTTTCTATTGAAGGGATTTCCCATGCATCCTTAAAAGTCACATGCAACATCAACCATTCTGAGTATGGCATGATTACTAGGTGCACCGAGATTTCCTTTGATTTTATTTTTCATCTTGAAAATGGATTTTTGAATTTGTGCTCCAACCCTCAAAGCTTTTACTTACCTATGCAAAGGCACCATGGTCATATATGGGCCCAACCAAATTCACCCAATTTAAAAGCTAGGGTTCAACTAATACTTTCCCTTAATCACTAGGTGTAGCTCTAGTTTTTCCTCTGCATCACTATTTTCTATGTCGAGCTAGATACGTTGGAGCTGGACGTGCTCATCGAATCTATTCTTGATGAAAGAGGATATATGCCTTTTCTCAAGAATTTTTTAGGAGACATCTACAACACCACACTTGCATTCCTCTGTAGCTGGGATGGAGGGAAGATCATTATTCAAGGTAGATATTTTATTGTCGATGCCTAATTGCTAGTGAAGATTATTGGATAGTCATTGAAAAGAAGATCTGTGAGGAGGGAGAAACATAATTGGGAAGTGGAGATAAAAAAGTTTCCTGACAAAGCCAGAATGCTAAAGCTTACCAAAATAGCTTCCACCTGGCTGTTGTCAACCACTTTAGGGATATCAATCGCATAAATGTACCTAAATTTTTATTTTGTTCTATCATTTACTCTATAGAGACCTGTAGGAAGAAGAAAAGCACTGTGTTCCCATCCCACCAAGGTCTTTTAAAAATTATCTACAATCATATTTTGCTTCACTGTACTAAAAGTCATGTATCGAACCCTGCTTCCCTCGAGGATCCTCCTCAAGGTAATCCCAACCCTTCCAAGGTCCTTCCTGAGGATGATATCTCCATGATCCCTATGTCGATCTCTTTGTCTAGGAAAAGGAAGTCCATGGGTTTAGATAGGGATGCCAAAATATCCATGGGAAAGAAAATTAAGATTGAGGAACCAACTAGTGCTACCAGGTCTTCTACTCGCCTTAGAAGGAAGACATCCTAGAGCCAAAAGAATATCCAAGAAGTGGTGTCTAATGATGATGGTGATGATCATACTTCCAAGATGCTTCAGAAACTTGTGATTCAAACGATTTCTATGGCAATTTCCTAGATTGAGGATTAGTTGTATATACTAAAGGAATTGTGAAATGCTCTGAACCTACTTTTCTTCCACGAAGTGTTCTCCACCATAACCAAGGATGATCCCAAGGGTTATGATGAACCTATGGTGGCTAAGGATGAGCTGAAGGAAGTGGTGAAGGATGCAACAAAGGATAGAAGAAAGGACGTGGCATAGGTGATGTGTTGGGGATGCATCTGAGGATGTGACTGTGGATAGTCTTTGGGCTAGATTTTTTTTGGGGGGACCTTTTGTCTACATCTGAGAAGGCGTTGTACTTTTTGGGTCTTGTTTTGTAGGTTGAATGCCTCACTGATGCACTTTTTCCTTTTCACAACAATCCTTTGGGCTATTTTTGTATCAAGGTTTTGGGGATCCTTTCAAAACCCACATTAATATAATATTTTACATATAAAAAACATTTATCTGCAAGTAAAGCAAAAGTGCTTTAGACATTTGTTTAAAGTCCATCAAAATAAATTAATTATGAAATCTATCTACAAGCAAGTATCACTATTTGACACATCTATAGAGTCCTCGTGAATATTTATTTTGAGGTAAATCTATTTATAGCTTTCAACTAAATCATAAATTGCTCCTTTGATATTTTTTTAGAGGTAAAAAAAAACAATATATTTATCTTGTATAATAGCAATGCCTTAAGGTATAATCTAGAGTCCCCTTGGGTATGTGTTTTATCTATATCATAGATTAGATCATAATAATAGCTTAAGGAATTATCTAAAGTCCCCCCAAGCATGTCTTTTATCTATATCATAGCTTGAATCATAGTAATACCTCATGGAATTATTTGAAGTTCATGGCATTAATTAAAGTTCCCCTAGGCACATATTTTTGGATCAATATCAATGCCTCATAACATCATATGATTTCCCCTAGGCATGTACCAAATAATGTAATATATTCCAACACCCCCCTATATTACATTATTTGGTTATTGAAGACTTTAGTCTTCAATTTGGTCTTCATCAATCTTCTTTAATTCACTTTGTATTGTATGCCTCCTTTGTCAGGTTCTTATTTATCTTCATTAATAGGATTAGTCTTTATATCTTCATAAAATGTCATGCTATTATCATATTCATGTAAAAAAATATTATTTTTCCCTTTGTTCTTCATATTACAAGTCTTCATCTTGGTTTGATATCATTTCTTTGTCTTTGAATTTTGTTTAGATCTCCTTATATAGTCAACTGTTAGATATCCTTGTTGAGCAAGGGATATAACTACTTCTTTAGTCCATATTTGTTTCTCTTGATCTTTGTGTAGCCTTCTCTCCTGTTATTTATGCTTATATTCGTTGTTAGAAAAATCTTAAAAAATAATCTTTTGAAACAAGCACTGTAGTTTGAATGTTAGAATCCTCTCAAAGCTCAAGTAAAATTATTTCTAGTAATAATAGAAGGTAGATGAATGAGATTCTTTTCCATAATACGTGCAAGTATGTATATTCCAACAATCAGCTTTTTCATGGCCTTCTATGTTACAGTAAGTGCATTTCAAGTTTTCTTGTGTTGTTTTGAATAACTTGATTTCATCTATTTTCTTGATCAATGGAAATAACCAATGTATGAATAGTTGAAGCAATTTTACTTTTGCTTCTTTCATACATTTGTAGGAGAAAATCTTGTCCTACATGTTTTGTTATGCTTTGAGAATGCTCATTATGATTGTCAAAAACTTCTATCATGTTGTTAGGATATGTCTTTATAGTATTTGCTCTTATTGAGTTATCAACTTGTGGTTTCTAAAAAAATATTTTAATCCATAGTGGTTCTTTTCTTCTATCAGCCCAGGTTGATCTATTGAATCCTCAGTACTTAATAAGTTCTTCCATTTGAAGAAATATTTTTAATATGCTAAATTTTTGAGGTAGGCTTCCTTTTGACTCCCTAGTTTCAATATAGTTCTTTTAAATTTTGTAGAATACCTTGTATCTCCTAATGTTTGAACTATATTTTTTAATATCAACTCTATCAACGAGTAATTTGAATGTAATTTCAATCCTTCTAATTTATATCTCTAATATTTTTAAATTCAGATATTAAATTATCATATGTAGTTCTATGTAGACTTCCTTTTATCCCCCAAATTTATGAGTAAAATATTTAATTCTAAATTTCATAAACTATGTTTGATGTAGAATTCCTTATACCTCCAACTCTAGAAATTTAGAAATTTTATAAAAATAATATTTGCAAGTTTTATAATCCTAGTTTGATGTAAAATGTCTTATCTCTCCAAACTTATCAATTTTACAAATATTCAATTTTTTTTGTAAACTTAAATATACAAATTTACAAAACCCCAAAAATAATACTTCAATTTCAAATATAATATCCAATATATGATATTCAGATTTTCTAAGGTTTAAACTAATGCTTATCTCTCCACAAATATCTTTAAATTCTAACCTTAGATAATATTCACTTTTCCACCTTATAACTCCTACCAAATATAAGCATTTAACTTTAGAATCTTAATTAAATAGTACCTTTATCAATTCTAGTACTTCCTCCCTATACTCATTCGATGAATGGCGCTTTCACTTCTCTGGTCAACCTCCAACTCGATCAAGGTGCTTCTACATGCTCTTACTTATGGTATGAAATACTATTCTATCTTCATACAATAAATGAGCGCTTGGAATCCTTTCATATTCCTTAGTAATGTTCATAGCTTGAATAATGCTTCTTCTATCCTATGACAAGTGGCTTTGCAACGTTCTTAAATGGTGCTAACATTCCTTCTTCCTTGAGATACGTGTCTCATGCAACTTCTCAATGCTCCCCACACTCTTTAGAGGATTTATAATGCTTCTCTTGGTGCTAGTAGATGTAACGTCTCTTGGCATTAGTTACCACTTGGTTGTGCATGCGATGAACACTTTTTCTCTTGGAAAATGTTCAAATTTGTCCTCCTAGATATGTATTCTCTTCCTTTGCTGGTTTAACACTCAATCTTGGTCTTCTTTGTATATTTTTCTAAAATGTAATTTCTTCTTGTTTGCAAGTTTCTTTATTGTCAAGCCTTCTCTTAGTTGGTTGTCTAAATATGCTCTAAAAATCTTCTCCAAGGCTTTTCCAAACTATATCTTTTTACTTCTATGAATTAATGTTATGTGAGATATCCTTCAAAAATCAGCAACTTGTGCTTTTATAAATCATCCTACAAAACTATTGTGGCTATCCCCAAATCTCCCAAAAATTGTGACCTCTGCAATCCTCTTGCCTCCTTATAACTCCTTACAAAATTTTGACTTCAAATATGACCTCTTTCTCTATCTTCTTCCTCAAGAATATGGATGTCTTGAGATCTCCAAAATCTTCTCAAAATTTGGCAAACTTATTGCCAAATCCTTTTTCCTTTTGGGCTTGTTGTCATATGGTGATAATTGTCCCAATATATTTTTTTAGGTGCTTCTTCTACTTGCAATATTCTACCACGAACTCTAGTTTGAATCTCCTCCTATTGTCATTGCTTCAACTTCTATAATAAAGCCTTATCTAGCCTTTTTTTCTTCTTTTAAATCTTCTTGAGACCTCTACTCTTAGGTATTAAAATCATGTAGTATTCAACTCTCTTAGTTAAGACTTTAATGAAACCTTACCTTGGTTTCTTCAATTTCCAACTATGGAAAATTCTTCAATGGGATATATTTTTGGATCACCTTGGTTTCTTTAATTTCCAACTATGTAAAATTCTTCAATGTAATCTCTTTCTGGATCTCCACAATCTACTACTTCAATCTACAATAAGACTTTCTATAGTCCTCAATCTTCAGTCTTCAATATTCAATCATCCAAATTTTGAAGTTCTTCAATGTGACCTCTTCGTGGGTCTCTTCAATATGCAATCTCCAATGAGAACCTTCTTCTTGATTCTTCTCAATCTTCAATGAGACCTTCTTCTTGGACCTCCTTCAATTTCTACTCTTCTACAACAAATATTTAATTAATGAGAACCTTCTCCTTGGTTTTTCTCAATCTTCAATGGGGCCTTCTTCTTGGAACTCCTTCAATGTCTACTTTTCTACAATAAAGAGTTAATCCCTGCACTAGAAAAGTACATAGATGTTCAGGAAACCGAAGATGAAATTATTCTCTATCTATTGTAGGAAGCTTCTCAACTTCTAATAACTAATATTCTACAACAAAACTTAGACAATAATAATCAAATATATCCAAATTTCTAGAAATAATAATCTTCACTAGCTATAAAATCTAGTGGAATCAAATATATACTGAATCCTAGTCTTCACAGGTTTTTCTTTAACCCTATGGAAATATTCTAGCCAAATAATAATATGGAATATTTTATTTCTATCTATTAATATTATAAATAGAAACTCTTCTTAGGGTCTCTAAATCTCTTCAATATCTAGGTCTGTCTTCAAGACCTATAAATTTTCTTCTATTACAACTTTACTCTTGGAATAGGTAAATCCTTAAATATCATTGGTTTTCCTTCAACCTAGTTATAAATTCTATATTCTATGGTTTTCCTTTATAAATGTAAATTATTTATCATTACTAATATTTCCTTAATAATACCTTCTATTAGCCAATTCCAAAACAACGATGTTTGCATGCAACGGTGCACAATGATAATCCAGTTTACAAAGATGCAGTGAGTTTAGGTTGATAGTAACAATAGTGGTCCCTTGTGGATATGATACCACTGTTAGCTTTTGATGAGTGAATGCTCAAAATAACATTACCTCAAGATCAATAATAATGTAGAATATATGAAAGATATGATAATGCTAATCAATCAAGAATATAAACTCATAAATTACTATAGAAATAAACTCAAAGAATGCTAATGACAAATGCTAAAAATACTATGAAATCTTATTGAATAAAGACCTCAAATACATCATGCTACATCTCCTTCCATTGCTACCATATATGACTCTCTCTCCATTGATTCATATTATTTTACATCAATACATCCATATATAGAATGGAATGTGACTCTTCATATGGAGGACTCTTGGCCTTCACTCTTCCTATGACTCTTCATCTTCCTACTCTATTGACATAAGGATAACTATGCACAATTACATTGCCAGAATACCTATGCACACTTGTGCATTTATTACATTGCATAAATTAAATACTTTCAACCTAATCTAATATACTTTTTCCTAATATATGAATGTACCCATGGTGGTACATTGTCATGTACCAAATAATGTAATATATTCCACCATGATTACCTATTTGTTTTTAAGTTGCTTGTTGTTGTCTACTTATGTCTACTTGAATCCATATCTACCTTTATATAGGCATGTACCTATATCTACTTAGATTACCTATAGCATAGAGAGTTAAGGATTTTAATAACATGCAAAGGGTGATCATAAGTAGGATAATTTATTTTCCTTTTCACTAGGTGGTTGATGTGACCAGAGCCTCCCTTGTCCTATATTGTGAACTAATAAATTTTATCATAGTTTAAACAACATAGTATTTATTTTATTACAAAGTATCTTATATTCATCCCAGAATATTTCACATCTATCTAAAATCTCTTTTATCTCTTTCACATCTTCTCATCAAATTCTAGATCTAGTTCCATCTTGTTGAATAGTGAATACTGTAAATTGTTACAAGTATTAATACAAACCCTATCTCTTCATTTATATCATAAACATCTTATCACATGGTAAATACTACGATGTTCACATATGCTAATGATAATATCCCACATCTCCTATCCATTCACGAGCATATTATTTTTGGCCCATACAAAAATGTTGTTTCAATACTTAATGTAAGATCATCAATCCTACCATAATCACATACATGCATGGGGTAATATGTCTCATATCCATAATGAATTTCTACTTTAACAAGGGGTAAATTAATAGTCCATTAAACCACATCACAATTTCCTCTATGACATTCATCTAGAGGTAAGTCATCATTTCTTGGCACATCTCATAGGTCCTCCTTGACATTTGTTGATAAGGCAAGTCTACAATCAAAAGTCTTGTATGACAATTACCTATAGGTAAATAAAAATTCCTTTAGACATTTCTTTAAATTAAAATCCATTAGTAGAAGTCTTATATGATATTTTTCTATAGGGAAAGTATTAATCCTTTAGACATTCATTTAAAGGAAAAACCATTAGTAGAAATCTTGTGTGACATTTAACTATAGGAAAAGCATAAGTCCTTTAGATATTTGTTTAAAGTAAAATCCATTAACAAAATTCTTATTTGAAATTTGTCTATAGGTAAAGTAAAATTCCTTTAGATAGTCATTTAAAGGTAATCCATCAGCATAAATTGTGTAATATTTATCTGCAAGTAAAGCAAAAGTGCTTTAGACATTTGTTTAAAGGAAAATCCATCAACATAAATTCTTTATGAAATTTATCTACAATCAAGTCTCACTATTTGAAACATATATAGAGTCCTTGTGAACATTATTTTGAGGTAAATATATTTATAGTTTTCAACTAAATCATAAATTTCTTCTTTGACATTTTTTAGAGGTAACAAAAATAATATATTTATCTTGTATCATAGCAATGTATTAAGGTATTATCTAAAGTTCCCTTGGGCATGTGTTTTATCTATATTGTATATTGGATCATAATAATGCATTAAGGCATTATCTAAAGTCTCCCCAAGCACGTATTTTACCTATATCATAGCTTGGATCATAGTAATACCTCATGTTATTATTTAAAGTTCATGGCATTACTTAAAGTTCCCCTAGGCATATATTTTTGGATCAATAACAATACCTCATAACATTATCTGATGCCCCCTAGGCACATATTTTCTCTATATTATAGTTTGTATCATAGCAATACCTCATGGCATCATCTATAGTCCCCTTAGGCATGCATTTTATCTGTATCATAACTTGTATTATAACAATATTTGCTATAAAATGGTCCCAATGTTCACAATGGTATAATTCCATAGGATCACAATATAGTTCTTACAACATTGCACACATAAAAATATTAAACTATTATTGATAAAAATATACAATAGAATGAATGAAGCAATGCTAATTTGATACTTTTTACAATTCTTTGTCATCAATATATAGTTACATGAGACTATTCATATGCATATCTCTTGACATTCCCTCTTCTTTCATATTGATAAATTTATTGGATATATTACATTATTTGATCATTTAATAGTTTAGGGTGTGATTTATTAGATTAAGGAGTGAATTTATATTTTGTCTAATGTATATTTCAATGTGTGAGGAGAGTCCAAGTGTTATGTAATAAATTGTGCAAGTGTGCAAAGTGTGAGGTGTGAGTTGTGAGAGTGCAATGTGTCAAGTAAGTTAAGAGTCATAGGTGTTAGGTTTCAAGTGAGAGAATGAAGAGTCACATGAGATGTCACAAGATGTAAAGTGATGAGTCATGAGAGTTTTTTCATATGTGAAGAATGTGAAAGGATGCATCTCTTGGATGTTTGAGGAGAGCAATAATTGAGTATTGAAGAGTCACGAGTAAGGTTATATTATGAAGACAAACCTTTATGCATTGTAACAATAAAAAATATTGCTATAATATCTTATGATTTATGAATGTATTGTGAGTTTTCTTATTAAGAAATATTCTTGTTATTTTGTGAATGATATTGATATTTGTATTATGTGAATGCATTATTGTGAATATTTATTGTGATTAATATTTTATCTTGAGAAAGTGGACCTATGAGATAATCTTGGAGAATTCCCAACAGTGGTACCAGAGTTGCACTTTGGCCAAATTGAGAACACTTTGTGAGAGAGAAGAATTTATTGGAGTTGAATATTCATGGAGGAAGTTTGAAAAGATTAAATAAATTTGAAGAGAAGGGCTGGTGGTGCAAATTTAAATTGATTGATTGCTCGAGACTTACTAGAATATTTGTGGAAGAAGATTGGAAAAATTGTAGTATTGAAGGCATTGAGAAGGATTATTGTAAAAAAATATATATTGATGATTAAAGGACAATTTACTAGAGAAGAGGACATGAATGATGAAGGAGGATATGTGGAGATTACTGGAGTTGAGTTGCTAAATATTTGAAGAATATTGTAGAAGATTTAAATTAGAAGAGTGAAGGTGTTTGAAGAAATGGAGGATAGCTTGCTAGAATGTGAGAACCCCTATTGGTTGGACTATTAGCATATTTCATTATTAGGTTAATTAAAATTAGCGCCTCCAATGCGCTCTCCAAGTTTTGGGTAGTTAGCCAACGAATTCGGGTGGTTCAACTGAATTCGAACCACTTCTCATTTGTATTTATTCATCACATATTATCAATACAATTGTTGAGCATTTCATATACTTTGCATACTCTAAACTCTTTATGGTACCAGAGCCACAGATTGGACTGGGCGAACAGAAGGGGTGAGCCACACGAGGCCCGAGCATGAGGCTCGAGGTGATAGAGGATGCAGAGAATGTTGAAGCCATACGCGGCCCGAGCACGAGGCCCGAGGTGACAAAAGATGCATAGAATGCTGAAGCTACATGTGGCCCGAGGAGATTCTGTTTGCCCTACTGATAGGACATGGAAACCAAGAGACATGGTTGACTGGATGTTGATAGGGCATGAGGCTCGAGGAGATTCTGATTGGACTATTGACATGGTAGACAGAGGGTTGTTGATGTGGCAGATAGAGGACTGATGACGTAGTAGATAGAGGACTATTGATGTGGTAGACAGAGATGACATGGTAGATAGAGGATTGACGATGTGGTAGACAGAGGGCGGACAACTGGATAGATAGAGGGCGGACAACTGGGCAGAGTTCGAGGTGACAAAAATATGAACGGTGACCGCCCGAAGGCAGTCGACTAATTACGTGCGTGGTTGGGTTTTTGAAGACCCACACATGCATTTCATAGTGCATGTGGGATAAAAGTTGGGATTTTTTCCCAACTCTCCGCGCCCGCTGCCTTTCAAAGCACAGATCGTGCTTTCTTTGTCCAACGTGCCCTCTAGCGCAGTTGGTGTTGGGCTTGCCTTGCATGGACAAGGTCCACGGGTCGAATCCCACCATGGATATTTGCTTCTTTTTTGAACTGTTCATGCTGCCCGCGCCCTACCATGGCTGCCCGCGATATTTTTTTTGAAAGCAAAAATTGATTTTTTTTGCTAAAACTTGCTAAATTGCTAAGTTTTTTTTGCTAATTTTTTTTTTGCTCTAAAAGTTGCTCCAGGTGTTCACATTGCTTCAGGAGGGGTATTTTTGACCAATTTTTTGCCACCACGCCACAAGGAGGGGCTATTTGTTGAGGTATTTTTCCAAATGCTTCGATTTTCTCCCTCATTTTTTGGAGTGATAAGTTGTGCTTTCTAAAGAATTGGCATTATTCCCATTTTTTTCCTACTCATTTTTTTTGCAACAAAGAGGGGGGAATTACAACACTTTCCTTTTGCAAAAATCTAAGACAAAGGGGGGAATAAAATTCTAAAACAATAAAAAAATTGGTATTGTAAATAGGTGCATTTTCGGTGGAAACCGACACCTCATATAGGTTCAAAAATTTGTGGGCATTTGTGATTTTATTTTGCACTTAACTTTGTTTCTTTCTTGCAAATAATTATCACATATAAAAAATAAGGCAAAAGACCCCAAATTTATACACCTATTTGTGCAATTTATTGCACAGCAGCGTTCGGTATCTGTGATACCTCTGGTCCACACTTACAGGTAATGTTGTCATGCTTTGGACTACTATATCCACCGCCTAATATAGCTGCAACAATGACGTCTGAGCTTGTTCTCTATCAATCATCGAGGAGAAATAAGGCAAACCAGTTCTATTGTTCACTTCATTTCATACCCACATCGTGATTGTTGTTAGGCATAAATCTTGACGAAGGTTTTTCCAAAGTGTTTAGGGGAAGTTACGCCCCACGCATGCGAAATAAACTTTCTATGGTAGGTGTCATAAACAACATGATGCCCTTTCAGTATCACCAAAATTCAATATGTTGTGCTTCTCAGATGTACTTATAGTCTCCCTCACGTAAGGGCGGGTACATATTGAGTGGTATACTATTCATATATACCTACAGTCTCCCTCACGTAAGGGCAGGTATATATTGAGTGGTTACGATATATAGATTTGGTAGGTATAAAGAAAGGGAGACCAATTGGTGATATAAGGAACCTTCATAATGGCCACTGTTCACAAGTATCTCTCAGATTCATAGTTGTTGAAAGGTCCAAACTTTGTTCCATGGAAAACAAAGATGAGAGCCATTCTTCAGATGGAATATTTATGGGATATAGTGACTGGCACTACAAAACACCCTCAGACAGTAGGAACAGATCAAGATGCTTGGGATAAGAAGGACAAAAGAGGTCTCGTGTTTATCTTGCTTGCTACTACAGATGAGGTGCAACCTCATATTTGTGATGCAAAAACCAGTAAGGAAGCTTGGGATGCTTTGATCACTGTGTATGAAGGAAAAAATCAGTCCACTATTCTTCATCTTCAAACTCTACTACATACTCTTAGTATGAATTCTGGGGAGACAGTTGATCTATTCCTTTGCAGAGTGGCAGATTTGAAAGCCAAATTGAATGCCATGGGAAAACTAGTAGATGATGATATCTTGAATTCAGTCATCTTGAGAGCACTGCCAGATTCCTACAAAATGTTGATCACTTCTCTCAACGTTTCTGGTAGACAAGTAACATTTGTAGAGCTGGTAAATTTGCTTCAGACTGAGGAGGCAAATCAGGTTCAAAAATATGAGGTGCCAGATAATGCCCTCTCAACCCAACAAAAGGGTAAGAAACAAGGTCAGTTTCAAAAAGGGGGCTCTTCTTCCAAAGGAAAAGGGAAGCAAAATCAGCAAAAAGATAAACAATATTGCAAGATTTGTGATATGAATAACCATGACACCAATAGGTGTTGGTTCAAAAACAAGCAACAAAATGACCAGCCACCTAAGAAGAAAGGCAAAGAGAAACAAAAATACAAAAAGAAACATAAGCAACCTAAGGGCCATGTTGCTTATGCTGACTCCAACTCAGACTCAGATTCTCCTGGGTCCGATTCAGATTCTGACTCTGAAAGAGCACACAAGGTGCTCATGACCCATACTTCATCTTCCCAGATAGATGTTGTATGGTACATTGACTCAGGAGCTAGTAAGCACATGACTGGGGACAAATCATGGTTTGACACCTTTGAGGAGAAAGAAGGTAAACCAGTCACTATTGCTGACAATCAAGTCTACCAAGTGAAGGGTGAAGGGGATGTTTCTGTCTCTCTTCCAGATGGTAAATGTCAGATAGAAAAGGTCCTCTATGTTCCTGGATTAGCCAATAATTTATTGTCTGTTCCACAAATGTTGGATAGAAATATGGAGGTTGTGTTTCGAGTTGTGAAAGGTAAGAAGAGATGTTTTATAACTCACAGAGGTAAACATGTCGCAACTGGATCCTACAAGCATGGCTTGTTCATACTAGATGCCCTTTCAATGCCACATGTTGCTCTGGCAGCAACTACAAAGGAAGCCACTTCTCTCTGGCATAGATGTTATGGACATCTAAGCTCAGGATATTTGCTTGAATTGCACAAATATGAGATGGTGAAAGGACTTCCTCACCTCTCCTATGTCTTACCAGTTTGCTCGGATTGCTTAGCAGGGAAGCAACACCGAGTACCTTTTGAAGCTAGCTCCTCTAGAGCTACGAAACCTCTAGAGTTGGTACACACCGATCTGTGTGGTCCTATGCCAACCAACTATGGTGGAAAGAAGTATTTTCAATTGTTTGTTGATGATTACTCATGGAATATGTGGGTTTTCTTCCTTCCGTTGAAATCAGAGGCTTTTATATACTTTCAACAATTCAAGAAACTTGTTGAGAAGGAGTCGGGATGTTTCATCAAAACCCTCCACTCAGATCGAGGGGGGAATACACCTCTGAAGAATTTTCATCATTTTTGAAAGAACATGGGATTAAGAGACAACTGACTACAACCTATACACCTCAACAGAATGGAGTTGCAGAGAGAAGAAATCGTTCCATTATGGAAATGGTTCGATGTATGCTAAAAGGAGCACATCTTGAGGATCAGTATTGGGCAGAAGCAGTAAACACAACGTCATACCTTCTAAATAGAGCACCCACCAGAGCTCTACAAGGAAAAACACCACAAGAAGCTTGGAGTGGTAAGAAACCCTCCATTTCTCATCTAAGGGTTTTTGGATGTAAAGCATTCATGCACATTCCAAAATAGAAAAGAAAGAAGTTAGATGAGAAGACACTGCGATGTATTTTTCTTGGTTATGATGAGTTTTCAAAAGGATATCGCTTGATAGATCCTATAACCAAGAAAACACATATAAGTAGAGATGTAGTATTTGATGAAGCTTCCACATCAGATATCACATCTGAAAATGTATACCTTGAAGAAGAAGAAGAACCTAAGAAAGAAAGCTCATCTCCAAAGAAGAAGGTTCCAAAGTGGTATACTAGTACATTGAGAGATTCTAAACTAAATACACTTCCAGATCTAACTCAAGATCGTCCGTGCACTCGGAGTATGACACAATAGAGAAGAGCAGAGGCATCATCTTCAGAGGTTGATGAGCTCTACCAACAGTTTGATGATCTATCTATAGATGCAGAGGAAGACAAAGATACAGATATAGATAATGAACAAATCTATATGACAACATTGGATGAAAATGAGCCTGTAACAGTTCAAGATGCACTTAGTGAGCCTCAGTGGAAGGTTGCTATGGAAGCAGAACATAAATCTCTCATGAAAAATAAAACCTGGAAGCTAGTCAATCTGCCTACAGGAAAGAAACCCATTGGCTGTAAATGGGTGTTCAAAATAAAGTATAAAGCAGATGGTACTATTGATAAGCATAAGGCCCGTCTTGTTGCAAAGGGCTATGCTCAAAAAGAAGGTATAGATTATGAAGAGACTTTTGCCCCTACTGCAAATATGACTACCATTAGAGTACTTTGTGCCATGGCAGCTCAGTTTGGGTGGAAGCTACATCAGATGGATGTGAAAAGTGCCTTCCTAAATGGTGACTTACAAGAAGAAGTATACATGACTCAACCAGAAGGATTTGTAGTTGAAGGGCAAGAACATAAAGTTTGCAAATTAACCAAATCCTTGTATGGGCTCAAACAAGCTCCTCGAGCTTGGTACATCAAGATAGATAGTCACCTATTGCAACATGGATTCAAAAGAAGTCCTTCAGATGCGAATCTTTATATCAAGAACAATGGTTCTGATATAGTGATTCTGGTGTTATATGTAGATGATCTGATCATAACGGGAAGTTCAGAGAAGATGATTGATGCAGTAAAAGATGATTTGAAACAATCCTTTGAAATGACAGATCTAGGACTTCTTCACTATTGTCTTGGTTTGGAAGTAACTCAGAAAGAACACCATATCAGAGTTACACAAAAGAAGTATGCCAAGACATTAGTTGAAAAATATCGAATGACTAACTGTAAGTCTAAAACAACTCCAATGGAACAAGGACTTAAGTTATCACGATATGATAAATCACCTCAGGTAGATGGTACTCTCTATCAGCAACTGATTGGGAGTCTCCTATATCTAACCAATACCAGGCCTGATCTCAGTTTTGTTGTGGGTTATCTTTCGCGGTTCATGCAGGAACCCAAAGTAAGTCATTGGA
Source organism: Wollemia nobilis (assembly GCA_028583015.1). NCBI lineage: Eukaryota > Viridiplantae > Streptophyta > Pinopsida > Araucariales > Araucariaceae > Wollemia > Wollemia nobilis. The sequence continues at coordinate 22,017 of JAQPPZ010003851.1, read as the reverse complement.
AAGCAACAAAAAGAGTTCTACATTATGTCCGTGGTACAACAGATTTTGGCTTGGAATACAAAAAGAATAACAAGTTCTATCTACAAGGATACACGGACTCCGACTATGCTGGATCCATTGATGATCGAAAATCAACTTCTGGATACATATTTCATCTTGGGTCTGGTCCTGTCTCGTGGCATAGCAAGAAGCAGCAGGTGGTTGCTATCTCATCTACAGAGGCAGAATATCGAGCAGCTAGTGGAGCAGTCTGCGAGATAATATGGTTACGTCGCATTCTTACAAACATGGGTCTTCCAGTGAATCTTCCACTACATTTGTTTTGCGACAATCAAGGTGTTTTGAATCTTGTCAAGAATCCAATTTTTCATGATCGCACCAAACACATCGACACTCGGTGTCATTTTATTCGTGATGAAGTTCCAAAGCACAAAATACATCTCCAATACATTCCCACTGATGCTCAAGTTGCAGATATCTTCACCAAAGCACTTGGACGCATCAAATTTGAATTGTTTCGCAATATCCTTGGGATTTGCCAATAATGTAATAAGGGGGGATGTTAGCATATTTCATTATTAGGTTAATTAAAATTAGCGCCTCCAATGCGCTCTCCAAGTTTTGGGTAGTTAGCCAACGAATTCGGGTGGTTCAACCGAATTCGAACCACTTCTCATTTGTATTTATTCATCACATATTATCAATACAATTGTTGAGCATTTCATATACTTTGCATACTCTAAACTCTTTATGGATGTGTATTGGCTAGAAAGTGAGGATGTGTGCTAGCTAGAATATGTGAAATTTGTTATGATGACATGTATTGACTTGAAATTAAGTGTGGAATATGCAAGGAGGTGAGGATGAAAATTGTAAAGAAGAAATTCCGAATGAAGAGTTTGTGAAGCCAAATGGATTAGAAGACAAAAACCTATGAAGCAAAAAGTTGAAGTGGAAGGTTTATGAAAACGAGTGTCTATGAGTGAGAAGCCTATAGAGCTAAGAATAGAGAACTTGTAGAATACAAAGAGTCTACAAAGTTTAATATGTTGAGGAGCTAAACTTAGAATATTTAGTGTAGTCAATATTATAACACCTACTATCGGACAGAGGGCATAGCATTATCCAAAGACTTAAATTTTAATAGAGCTCTTGACATGGTGGAAGAAGGCGAAGGATGCACATTTAATTATTTTTTGGGTGCATATTTTTATTATCATGATTTAGAGTTATATGGTTAGAAAGTGAATTTAAAATTTGATTTTATAAGTTTTAACTTTGAAATAATGAATTTATGAATAGGAGTTATAAGGGAGATATAAGAATTAATTTGAATTAATTAGAATTTGGGTTGAATTTAAGTTGAATTTAATTTGGGAGATATAAGAACTAAAATTGATAATTAATGAATGAACGAATGAAAGTGGAGAATGATGAATGGATGAATTTATGAAGATTAATTGATTAAAAAATTTGTGAATTTGTGAAATTGAATAATTTGGGAGATAAAAGGAGTGAGTTTGAAATTTGATAATTTGATGAATGAATGAAGGATATTATTGAATAAGTTCCATTATGGAAAATAGTAAAATTTTCCTTTTTGAATCACGACTTCTAAAAGGACCTAACTTTGCATCATGGAATTATAAAATGAAATCAATTCTTATTGTTGAAAAACTTTGGGATATAGTAAATGGAACAAAGAACAAACTAGAAGATGAAAGAGAAAAATAAATATTTGAGTAAGATGATGCAAAATCTCTTATGCTAATAAAATTTGGTATAATAGATGAAATTTATCCATAATAAGTGAAACAAAGACTTTAAACATTGCTTCAGAGAAAATATGTAAAATATTTGAGGGAAATAATGAAGTGACTATCTTGCATTTGCAATCACAATTGTATTCATTAAAGGTTAATAGTGGAGAAAGTATTGAAATATTTCTTCAAAGGATAGTGTTATTAAATATTAAATTATTAAATTTTGGAGAAAAAAGTATAAGATAAGTTTCTTGTTCAAGTTACTTCTCTTTAAGTGCTAAATAAGACCATAACTTTTGATAAATTAGTTTATGTTCTTGAATAATATGAAGTTGAAAATCTTGTCAAAGATAAAATAACTAACAATGCTTTGCTATCAAAGAAAATTGCAATATCATCACAATCTCAACTTGAGTGGAGATGGAGATATTGTCACATATGCAATATAGAAGGTCATACCACAAGTCATTGTGGATATAAATTTTTGAATAAAAGAAATAAAATGAGTAGACCTTTTCAAAGGTACCCGTTTAGGCAATATTAGCCTTGATATCAACATGTGGAACAACAATGACCAAAATAAGAAACTCAAAAAACAATTTAGCTCAAGAAGTTCAAGAAACAAAAATTGAAGAAGAAAATGAAATAAGAGCTCTTATAGTAAGGATTATGGGCACTGAAGATGAAGACCAAACTAATGATAAGTATGATAAAAATGATAATAAGAATAATTTAGAAATTCTTAAAAGTCCTAATGTTTCTAAATATGAGATAAAAGTGATTGAAAAAAGAACACCATAAACAAATGAAAGACAAAAATTGAAATCGTGGTCATTTTAAAATTGTAGAATCTATGAATAAACTAAATAAAAAATGGATCACAAAGACAAATTGAAATACATTATGGATGGATCAGTAAATCTTGATGGAACAAGATTATAGATATGTTAAAAATGTTTTATGAACATAAATAAATCCAAACAAATATTAAAGGGAACATGTTAACATATTAGTGCCAGAACTTCAAGAAGTGCGAGAGGTAGAGCTAAAGAATGAAGACCAGAATAAGAGATTGAAGAATAAAAGTCTTCACACAAGATAATGTAATAGGGGGGTGTTGGAGATATTACATTATGTCATGTAATAGTTTTGGGTGTGATTTATTAGGCTAGAGAGTGTGTTTATATTTTGTCTAATGTATGTGTCAATGTGTGAGGAGTGTCCAAGTGTTATGTAATAAAGTGTGCAAGTGTGCAAAGTGTGAGGTGTGATTTGTGAGAGTGCAATGTATCAAGAAGTCAATATTCATAGGTGTTAGGTGTCAAGTGAGAGAATGAAGAGTCACATAAGATGTGGCAAGATGTAAAGTGAAGAGTCATAAGAGTTTTGTCATATGTAAGGAATGTAAAAGGATGCATCTCCCAGATGTTTGAGGAGAGCAATAATTGAGTGTTTAAGAGTCATTAGTAAGGCTATATTATAAATATAAAGCTCCATGCATTGTAAAAATAAAAAATCTTGTTGTAATAGCTTATGATTTATGAATATATTGTGTGTTTTTTTATTGAGAATTATTTTTGTTATTCTATGAATGAGATTTATTGATATTGATGTTATGTGAATGCATTATTGTGATTAATATTTGATCCTAGGAAAGTGGACCTATGAGATAATATGGGAGAGTTCTCAACAAAATTATCTCATGATTATATAACTCTCATATTACAACTCACACAACTCTTCACCTACCCATACGACACCTCGTGCTTGCACACCTTAACACATACTATAGACCTAAATATTAAACACATACTCACATATTAAATACTTCCTAAACTTATAATCACACTTCTTAAAATATTACAAGACCAAATAATGTAATATTGCCAACACCCCCCATATTACATTATTTGGTAAATTTCTCCTTCTGAATAAAAATAAAAGGCTTAACTCAAATTTGGACTTTAGTGAAGTCCACTTCCAGATTGACATATAGAAATAAATCTTGCTGAATAAATCTTGTTGATTATATTTCCTACTCCTAAAATACTTTTGAATAATATTGCATAAAGCAAATTTCCTCATATTGATAAGTCAATACAAAGAGTTGTAAAACATGCTATACAAGTTAGCAAACACATCAGACTATTTCCTTTTCTTCTATGGTGCAACCAAGCATCACCATAGAAATATATTCCAATTAATAAAACACTCACATTGATGTTATGCCATCCTCTATCTGCCATTGTGCCAAAGATAGTTAATATAAAAAACTGTTGCATGAGACAGACAAAAAAAATTGAAATATAGAATTTTATTTGCTAGAAAATGTATAACAACCACATCATCATATTATATGATAGAATATTCTTGTAGCACCCTAAAATTGGCGCAGTTAAACCCTTAGTAAAAAGATAAAAATTTGAATTTTAACCCCGAAACCGCCCGTTAACCGCTCCCCTCATTTTTCATGCCATTTTTAGGATTTGTTTTGACCGTTGGACGATATCGTCGCCGATCAGACGAAATCATCCCAGATCGGACGAATTCATCTGGAACAGAACGTCCAGACGATTTCGTCCCAAAACTAAATTTTCATAATTAGCTTCTGTTTCAACAGCCTCTCTAACTTGGGCAGAAGCATGTCTACGCAGTTAGAGATTCCTCCATTGGAGATCTCCCAGATTGGGATGATCCCCAACCTCCTAACCTCTCCCTAATCCTATATAAACTTGGGATTTTCCCAGTTTATCCCCCTGGCTTTCCCTCGACTCCTTAATACTTTGATTCTTTCCATTAACTCTCCTCGACTCCATTCAATTTTGCATTGTGCATTTTCAAGTTTTTCTTGCAGGATTTTACTGTGTTTTAGCTGGAGCAAGCTCGGATCGTCGCAGGCGATTCCACACGATTTTGGACGATCCTGTCGAGATCGACGATGATCTCGTACGATTGCAGGCGATTTCGACTGCAATCTAGATTGGGGGCAATCAGAGCCCTGAGTTTGCATTTTCCTTTCTTATTTTGTTCTGCATTAGTTTGATTTATTTCTATTCTGCATCTTGGAGTTCACCTCATTTAGCATAAATGCATGATAAAGTTAAAATAAGTTATTAAAATAATGCATTTCCTTTAATTTGTTATCTAGATTTATCATTTAAGCATATTTACTATCATTTCTATCATTTCGTGTTATTTTTGCAATTGCATTTTTGGTTTTTGGTGTCTATTTCTATGATTGCAGGTTTTTGACGAATTCTTGATGAATTCGTCAAGTCGACGATGATCTTGTCTGATCTCAGATGATCGACTATGATTTGGGATGATTCTGTACAATTACAGATGATCCTATCATATTCGAGATGATCTGGACTTCTACAAGCTTCAGAATCTTCATCAGACATCCGAAATCAGGTATATTCTTCTCTATCTCACATATTCTCTGTATTTAGGATTCATTCATGCTTTCTGTATTCATATAAATTAGCATTTTCATATAGAATAATTTAGATTCATTTTGGCCAAACCTAGGAATTTGAATGATTGAGTATAAAAATGAACACATCAAACCCATTCTCAACCTAGGCATGGAAACTGCCACTCAAAGTTTCCTGGTGAACCCCACCATCCGTCAAAAATTCACCCTGATACCCCTCCCCGAGAGGCGCGACCTTCAAAGGGCCTCTCAGTCCGAGGTATCGTCTCATCCTTCTCGCATCCCCCTTTCGGGCATGGATCCTTTAGCCTGAAGGTAAGGGCGTGAAAAATTTGGGTCGATACATTTTGGTGAACCCGACGTGAAACTAAAAACCTTTTGAAAACAAAACAAAAAATATAAAATATAAATAAAATATAAATGCATTATTAAAGAACATCTAGAATCATTAGAAAATTGTTAAGTTTGCATATCATACTTAGATGGTAGATTATAATAAAAGATGAGTTGTCACCATAAATGTTGAAAATCAATTAGCAGCCATAGAAATTACTTCTGTGCTTAGAGTACCTCAAACAAATAGAGTCCAACCTTTGTGGGACGAACTTGATAGGAGATTGGGTATTATTTCATCTAGATCAACAGAACTTAGGCAAATTAAGAGGTTTGTCCTAGATAGAATCTTGGATCCTGATCAGGTGACTTTGTACCATGAACTTCAGAGAGCTTGCCATAGGTGGTTAGCCGATAAGAGAGCACTTGTGTCTTCCGAATTGTACACCTTTGAGGAATACCTCGAGAACGCAGTTGTAGTACATAAATTTCTATCTCGTATAGAGGATCAAGAAGTCGTTCTTACGGATAGAAAGAGATGGAATAGAGTTCCTAGAGCTGTGTTATATCGAGAGTATTGCCATGAACTTTATTTCTACAGGTCAGAGTCCGAAACAGATAATATCACCATAGCACACTTTATCAAATTCTTGAAAAACCATTTCCAATTTGAAGAGGAGCATTTCATGACTCTTGATGAACTTGATCCTATTAATGATATCCATAAACTATTTATAGAAAACTAAGTCATTCTTTTTATTATTGTTATTTCTTGCAACTAGTATGTTGTTTGTTATCTTTATAATATTATAAAATAATAATACAATAACAAAAAAAAAAATAAAACAAAATCAAAACATTTTCTTTTAAGTATTATAGTAGGTATATAATTAAAATATATACCTCTCAACCTTATCGCATATATATATATATATATATATATATATATATATATTTTATATATATATATAAGTATATATATTTGCTAAAATCTAAGTTTAAGCACAATGCCTAGACTTAGGAATGGAAAACAGATTGAAGTAGAAGAAGATTGGTTAGGAAAACCATTAAATAACCCAGATGTCCTTCCTGAAGATCCAATTCAGGAAGAAGGAACCCTAGACCAGCAAGAAGAAGAGTTTGCTGTAGGAAATGAACAAGAAGAAACTGTTAGAGAGGAAGGATCCTCATCCCCTAAAATGTCTCCAAGTGGAGCTATTACTTTTGAGAACATGGAACATTTTTGGAAGTTCCTCAATACTAATATTGGTGTTCTTAATAGAGCAGTCCATATGGACAAGGATCAAATTAGTGACACTCAAGCAACCCTAGAAGAAGTATATCACACACGCACTAATCCCTTGTCCTTCGTTGATCAAGAAAGTGATCAAGTTGGACCATCCAATTTGGATATGGCCGCTATAATCCAGAACATGCAACAACAACAGGTTACCCAACCACCTAAAGTGCCTGTTACTAAGCCTAGAATCATTCCTGCACAAAAGAAACCTTCATTCACTACTCTATTTTGCCAAGCTATTGATCAATATACCTCAAATCAACAAAAGCCCAAAACAAAACCAAACACCAATTACCAACAATCTGGGATACAACATAATACTACTACAAATCTTCTTCATAATACTCTTCCTACCAACACTTTACATAATAGCAATATAGCATCTAATCCTTATGTCACGCCATCATACGCTCACAAATCCCATACTCATGTGCCATCGAACCAATATGGTGGACAAACTAGTAATCTTGAAGCCATGGTGAAACAATTAGTTTCCCGCATGGACCAGATAGATCCCTACCGTCCCTCGTACAATTATCGAGAGATGTGTAGTCAGCCTTTAGATCCTATAGTCGTAGCACAACCATATCCTAAACACTTTCCTATGCCTGTCCTTCCCATATACAAAGGAACCAAAGATCCCATAGAGCATCTTCGTATGTTTAGGATAGCATGTCATGATATATCACATGATGACTTGTTATTACTAAAAATGTTCTCAAAAAGTTTAGGAGGAATGGCATTAGAGTGGTATTATCAATTACCCACTAATTCTTTGAGGAATTTCGAAGAAACAACCGAGTCTTTTGTTCATCAATTTAGTGCCTACATCGAAAGGCATGTGACCATTAAAGATTTGTACAACTTAAAACAAGACAAAGATGAATGTTTTGCTGATTTCCTAGCTCGGTGGAGACAGTTGATAGGAAAATTGCACTTTGTGTTACCTTATAGGGAGATGTTGGACATCTTTATTAATAATTTACAAGAACAAATATCCTATGAGTTATCAACTGCTACCTTGACCACCTTCGATCAGGCTATAGACTTAGCTCGAAGAGTGGAAGATGCTCTCATTAGGAGAGGTCAGCTTAAGAAGAAAGATGATGAGAAAACATCCAGAAATCAATATAAGAATAAACAAGTTGTGGGTGATGGAGTCACCGATAGCAGAAATATTGCTAATGTTAATGCTACGAAGACAACGGAGAAGTTTATACTGAAACCTCTTGATAAACCTCCTCGAGAATTTACTAGGTTAAATCAACCTTTATCAACTATTCTACCACAATTATTAGAACGAGGTTTGATTCAATTACCAAATATCCGGGAACCTGATCCAACTATACCCGGATACAGAGCTGATTTACACTGTGATTTCCATAGAGGACCTGGACACGCTACCAACTCTTGTAAAAGATTAAAACATAAAATACAGGACTTAATTGATAATAATGAGATGGAGGTGCAAGCCTTTCAACCTAAACAAAATCCTCCTAATAATGCTCAAAAGAACATCCCCCAAAATCAGAATCAGAATGCCAATCAGTCATTGGACATATTTCAACATCCTTTACCAAAACATGGTAAGGAGGTGGCTAATCAAATTGAACATCATAATGTTCCCCCTCCTACCCGATATGTAGGAACTATTAGTGGGCATTTACCTGCTCATGATCTACAAATATTTGACACAACTTTATCCATGGTTACGACCAGGCCTCTACATAATATTCAGACACCTGATCTTAGTGATACAGAATATGAGACTGAAAGTGATATGGAAATCACATCAAATCAATCGAATAGTTCTGAAGATGAATCGGATACTATTCACCCTATCACAAATTCTATGGTTCCGAAAGAACCATTTCCAAGAAGAGTCACTACTAGACCATCTTCTCACCAATTACTTTCTAATGAGCAAGCCATAAATGCTAGACCAAGACCCATTCATCATCCGCAAAATAATATTGTGGGTACCATCGGAGCTATTACTAGACAACAGGCTCAAAATTCTCAACAAGATCAAATTCAGAATGATGGATCAGCTCCATTTGTTTTGAAAGTTCCTAATAAAGGGAATCATGCACCTAATGTTCAACCTAAACCTCCTTATAATATTAATGAACAATTATCAAATATTACAACTAGAATTTCCCTTTTGGACCTTTTAAGATCTTCTCCTACACATAGAGATGAACTAATGCTCACATTAAGCCAAATGATGGTACCACAAGACATTCAACCTGGAAGCCATGACCAATACTATAATAACTCGAGAAGTCGATTGTATTGACTTTCGGGATAGAGATATACCGCAACATAGTTTACATAAGGATAACCCCTTATATATTACTGCCCTAATAGGAGATGTAGCAATCAAACGAGTCTTGATTGATAATGGTTCATCTTTAAACATTTGCACTTTTGACTTCTACCAAAGATTTGGGTTTAGAAGTGATGAAATGAAAAGAACTGATATGATCATAAAAGCCTTCAATGACGAAACACAAGAAACGTGTGGAGTTATTACCATCCCATTGCAAGTTGGTCCAAGAACCTTAGATACGACCGTGTTTATTGTACATTGCCCTGCATCGTACAATATACTCTTGGGTCACCCTTGGATCAACGCGATGCGAGCTGTTCCCTCAACTTTACATCAATGTGTCAAATTCGAATTTAAGAATCAGTTGGTTACCATTCATGGTGATCCTAGACCCTTTGATATGTGTGCTTTGGTAGAACCTATTGGAGTTCAATTTTGCCCTGCTCTGTCATCCACACATCCTAATTCTCATTATCCATCTAAACATGTGAAACACACACCCATAACATCATCTACTTCTTCTCCATCAATTCCACCTCTACATATAGCTCAACCATCCTCTGAACAAACCACATTAGGACCTCAGAAAGATCCTAAACCCACAACCAATGCTTCTTGTTCTACTCCTATAACTTCTATACCTATAATAGACCCATCTATCGACACCTCTACATTGTCTACATCCACCAAAGGCATATTTTCCACATCAAAAGATGTAGGAAATGATCCTTCTACCTCTTACGCTCTTACTGACGAGCTCTTACCCGATTTATCTAAAATTCTTATATCAGAAAAAACAAATGCTTCTATGCAAGATTCCCTTATTTTAAATAATTTGCCACCATCTCCTCGTACCTTGGGCCTCCCACAACCTATGGGAAGTATTTACCAAGTCGGGAGTTGTGCCTTTATTTATAAGGGATATGACTAGGGAAGAATACCCAGAAACATCAAGACTCATTATGATGGATATGCTCGATGTTATTTTACTAATGAGTATATTAAAGCTAAACCTATAATGCTTAAATTGGGATATAAAGGGAAAGGTTTGGGACCTTTCCAGAATGGTATGAAAGAACCTTTTGAGGTAGAGCCGTGGCCCGCCTGATGTGGTGTGGGCCTATTTCCTAGTAAGGGTCAGCCCTTCCCATTTGAGGATGATGATCAACTCATATGTTACCAAGATTATTTGGATGGACGCGATGCTTTGCGTCTAACAAATAAGCCATTTACATGTAATATGCTATCCATAGCTTACCCTGAGATGATTGTTGAATCCGACGATGAGTTGGAGGGAGATATCTTCCATGATGTCTCCGTTGAAGAATTATTACATAACGAATTTTATTTTGATGGCTCTATACCTAGTATAGCCCAGCTTGAGGCCACGACTCCTCAAGATGAATTATCCAAGCTAACCTTGGAAGAATTACAAGAATTGGGCGTTTCACCCGCCCCACCTAATTTTGAGAGAGATCTACACATGGAAGTAGAAAATGTCATAAAAATTAACATTGGAACCGAGGATAATCCTCACATAATCAACATTGGATCAGAATTGAGTCAAGAAAAACAAGATAAATACATTGCATTTCTTAAAGAATATGAAGATGTCTTCGCTTGGACATATGAAGATATGCCAGGTTTAGACCCTTCTGTAGTCATGCATCACCTAGTAGTCCATCCGGATGCTAAACCTGTTAAACAAAAACTTAGAAAAATGCATCCTAAAGTGGCCTTACTAGTCAAAGGGGAGTTAGAAAAACTCTTGAATGTTATTTTTATACAAGCCATTGATTATGCTGAATGGATCTCGAATGTAGTTCCAGTAACTAAGAAAGAAGCTACCAAAGTTAGGGTTTGCACAGACTTTAGAGATATTAATGTTGCATGCCCTAAAGATGATTTTCCTCTTCCCAATATGGATCAAATCATTGATTTTACTACTGGGAGTGGAATGATATCCTTAATGGATGGATTTTTTGGTTATAATCAGATCAGGATAGCTCTTGAAGATCAGGCTAAAACAACCTTTATTACCCCTTGGGGGACCTTTTGTTGGAAAGTGATGCCATTTGGTTTGAAGAATGCAGGTGCAACATATCAACGAGCCATGACTTATATCTTTCATGATATGATGCATGATATACTACATGATTATGTAGATGATATTATAGCTCATTCTATTAATGAAGATGATCATTTAGATGACTTGAGAAAAGTATTTGATCGGTTAAGGGAATATCTTATCCGATTGAATCCAACCAAAATGTATATTCGAAGTTAAGTCCGGTAAATTATTGGGGGTTATAGTTTCTTTACGTGGCATCAAAATTGACCCTCTCAAGATTGCGGCTATCACTGATATGCCCGCACCCACAAATATATCTGAATTACGAAGTTTACAAGGTAAGCTTCAAGCTATCCATCGCTTCATCGATAAGTTGGCGGATAAAACAGGACCCTTTCTTAAGCTTCTTAAGAAGGATGTCTCTTTCCATTGGGAAAATGAATGTCAGGAAGCATTTGAACTCCTCAAACAATATCTCCTTAACCCACCTGTACTTTCACCACCTAGACCTGATCGCCCATTTATCTTGTATATTTTTGCTTCAGATTTTGCTTTAGGAGCTATGTTAGCTCAACTTGATGATGAGAAAAGAGAGCATGCTAATTATTATATTAGCAGAACCTTAATCAGTTATGAAACCCGCTACACAACATTAGAGAAGTTATGTCTAGCAGTCATATTTTCTACACAAAAACTATGCCATTATATGCTCAGTCAAAAAATGTATGTTATTGCTAAATCCGATCCCTTGCGGTATCTCATGAGTCGACCTTATTTATCTGGTCGCACAACAAAGTGGGTTCTTGCGCTAAGCAAGTTTGAACTCACGTTTATAGGACAAAAGTCTGTTAAGGGTCAAATCATAGCAGATCAATTAGTTGCTGCACCCTTAGAGTCTACCCATCCCCTCATCATTGAGTTTCCTGATGAATGCCTTAAACTAGAGGCAGACCATCCAGAGCAATGGTCCCTATACTTTGATGGAGCTCGATGCATGAGTGGGGCTGGTGCAGGTATTATTTTAATATCTCCACAAAAACATATTATACCTCTGTCCTTTAAATTAACGTTTGCTTGTACTAATAACACTACTGAATATGAGGCTCTAATCCTTGGATTACGAGCTGCCTTGGCACTAAAAATTAAAAATCTATTAGTTTTTGGTGATTCTCAACTTGTTATAAATCAAATTAATGATGTTTATCAGACCAGAGATGATAAATTGCATCCATATAAAGCATATGTATTACAATTAATATCTTTATTTGATCAAGTTACCTTGGAAGCTATTCCTAGAACTAGCAACCATGCGGCTGACGCTATGGCTGCAATTGCATCTCTTTTACCCTTGGAGTTAGATGATGAATATGCTACCATCATTATTCATCGACTCCAAGAACCCACTTCAAATAAATCATGCTTAGAACCTTTGGATGTGTTTCTAATCAATGAAACTACTCCTGAACTTTGGTACACTGATATATTCAATTTTCTTCAAAATGGGACCTTCCCTGAAGGTTTTAATAGAAACCAACGCTGGTTATTACGTAGACGAGCAAGTCGCTTCGTAATAATTGGCAATACGTTATATAGGAGATCTTTTGAAGGTATCCTATTGAGATGTTTGAATCTAGAAGAATCTAGATCAGCTTTGAGTGAAGCCCATGATGGATCTTGTGGGGGACACTTCAGTGGTAGCGCCATTGCTAAGAAGCTCCTTAGGATAGGATATTTTTGGCCCACCATGGAGAATGATGCACATGATTATGTGCGCCATTGCGACAAGTGCCAGAAACACGTTGACCTTGTCCATGCCCCTGCACAAGAACTGCAAGCTATTTCATCTCCTTGGCCCTTTTCAAAATGGGGCTTAGACATCATTGGAAAAATCAATCCTGTGTCATCTGATGGACACAAATTCATCATAACCGCCATCGAGTATTTTACGAAGTGGGTTGAAGCTATGCCCTTAGCTTCTTGCACTGGAACCCAAGTTTCCAAATTTATTTTTAATCAAATTATTTGTAGGTTTGGAATTCCTGCAAATCTCATCTCGGATAATGGAACTTGTTTCAAAAATAAAGATGTCAAGAAATTATGTCAAAAATATAAAATTCAACATCGTTGGTCCACTCCCTATTATCCTCAGGGTAATGGCCAAGCAGAAGCATCTAATAAAACATTAATTAAAATCCTTAAAATATTGGTCAATAAATCTGGCCGAGATTGGCACATCCAATTATATCCTGCTTTGTGGGCTTATCGAACTAGCGTTCGTACTCCCACGGGCACTTCACCTTTTGTTTTGGTTTATGGCGTTGAAGTTATTTTTCCCTTTGAATTAGAAGTTCCTTCTTTGGCTCTACTACTTCAAGATACTGAAGTAGGAGATGAATATCGTGCTGGCAGATTTAGTCAGCTGGAACTCCTAGATGAGAAGCGCATCAATGCTTTGGAGCATCTTCGTGCCTACCAAAACAAGCTTAAACGAGCATACCTCAAGAAAGTTCATCATCGATCCTTTGAGATCGGTGACCTTGTCTTAAAAGAAAATCAAAAAAATACTAATGCAACTAAAGACCTTAAAGGTAAATTCGAGCCCAACTGGCTTGGACCATATATTATCACTGCTAAATTTGGATCGGGAGCATACAAATTAGCTACCTTAGATGGTAAAGATCTTAAAGAACCTATGAACATTATGCATCTTAAACGCTATTATGCATAAATCTGGTCATTTCATCATTTGTATATATTTTGCATATTGTTTCATTTTAAGTAATACATATAAAAATTTCAAAAATAGCAATATTATCTATTCTTTCAATTCATAAATTAAAACCAAAATATAAAAAAATCAAAATCATCAAAATCTTCAAAAACATTTTCTATTTTTTGCACCTATCAATTCTTGAAGTATTGCACTTATATTTTCAGTTATTTTGGATAAATTAGCATTTATTTGGAATCCCTCACTTTCACACTCACATGAATAAATATCTTGATTTTATTTGGTATGATTATTAATCTCTCTTATATCAAAGTCCACAGTTGAATTAAATAAAGTTTTGAGCATAGAGAACTGATCTTGTTATTTACTTAAACCAAGTATATCTTTTCACATTAAAATGATTTCATTGCAAATTCAATACGATGCTACATAGTAGAAGTGGTTTCTTGAGCGAAAAGTTTCCCCTGCTATCCTATCATGCACATGGTCTAGAATCTTTGAGAATTGACAAAAGGACAAGCTCACCCCTACCCAGAATAAAAATCCCTTGCTCTACAACCAATCCGAGCAAGTATCCCTAGTATAGGAAGAAAAAGAAAAAGAAAATCAAGAAAAATCATGAGAAAAAGAAGCATTATTTCAGTATCATTTTGTACCATCTCAGCAATATTTCAGCATTATCTCAATATCAAGCAAAAATACAAAAAAAAAAAGAAGAGAAAAGAAAAAGCAAAAAGCAATAAAATCCCTTTCCCCTACCCCTTGAAAAGAAAAGAAGGGTGAATGAGCTTGAATCCCTGGAATTCTCAATTATTCGAAAACTGTGAGGTAAGCCCCATAACAGGTGGTTTGTGCCCAACCCGCTTGGCCTTGGGTAATTCCTAGCGTGGTGATATGTCTGTCACATTAGCGACCTTCTTTTGTACAGACCTATGTCCGCTTATGGATTAGCTAGCTCTTGATGACCCGACTTACATAGTAGTCTGGTACGGTTATATGCATATAAATCATGGTCAACGAACACTTATTTGGTTAATTCAAATTACTTGTATCAAATTATCTTGCTCAAAATTGGTAAATGAACAATACAATTGCACACACATTTGTATTTGAGAGATTTTGTATCATTATGATAGATCAAGATCGGCAATGAACTCACATATGCACATGGGGTTCCTTATAAATCTACATTTTGTCTTTGAGATAATTTAAAATATTTATGCAAATCTTCTGGAATGATTTCATCTATTTAATGTAAAAACAATTACATACATTTCTTTTCAAAAATCCAAAACTTCTTTCAAAACATGCAATAAAATCACATTTATATATATTTTTGACTTTCGCAACGATGGTATAATTCCCAAACCTAAATTGGAATTTTATGCCTAGCGCAAGTCCTCATCTTATATTTTCTGTTTATTTCAAAATCAAAAATCAATCATGCAATAAAACTATTATATCAATTTCTTCTTTGGATTTCGCGATGATGGTATAAGTCTATACCTATAATTCTATGCCTAGCGCAAACCATTGTTCTAATTTTATTTCCCATTTATTTAAAATCATAAAAACATATGACTTAAATCATTATGTTACACAATTATGCTTTAAAAAGAATGAACACTGTTTCTATTTCATTTCATTATGTCAACATTCAATTTTGCAATGATGGTATAATTCCTAGGGAATTATTCAAATTTCTATCACACTTAGGAATTTTATGCCTAGCAAAAATCATATTTTTAATATATTTCATGCATAATATTTTCATGGAAATCTGAAAACAAATCATCACCATCATCATTTTTCATCATCACAACACAAAGCCTTAAGACAGTCTCTTAAGCACTCTTTTACTTTTAACAATATTTCTATACTGGGATTAGCTTGATGACCTAGCGAGCGGCGACTCCATGAAATGGTCATATAACAACGACAATGTCCTTTGAAATTATTGTTAGAAGTCCCTTTATTTTTCATCAAATCATACCACAAACAACCAATTTGTTTACATCAGATTATTTCATTTAAATTTTAAAGCATGACATAAAATTATAATATTTCCAAACGACATAATTACATGAATCATCAATCAACAATTCAAATATTAAAGCATCATAAAACATATGCACAAGTCATATCACAAAAATATATATATATATATATATATAAAAAAATTATGTACATCATATCAAAACTGGATTGGTATGCCACAATCTATACCTCGGCATACTCAATCCTCTCAAAAATAATAATACAATCTCTGTGCAGTGAGCAGCTAGCCTCGAGAAGCCCTCGAGCTCTCAGCCTCATCTCCTCTCCCGCCCTGAGGTGGAGGAGGTGGCCCCATCGAAGTCCATGTGGTGTCATGAGTCCTCGATGTCGATCGTGATGATGTCCTCGATGACCCCATCATGATAGGCTCCATAATGGGGGCTGGTAGCGGTATCCTCTACTCCTCTGGAACAACATGGTAGTATAATCCCTAGTAAAATATGACCTGAGCAATAGCCCATGCTAGATCCTAAGTGCTCGCCCCTCCGCTCTGAGCCCTGAGTCATGTAGCCTCATCTTGTAGTGTCTGCACCTGAGCTCGGAGGTGGGCATTCTTCGCCTAGAGAGCCGCCATCTCGCTGCTCTCCCCTACCTCGACACCCTTGCCCTTATCGAGCGATGGTGGCCTCTCCCTCTACTGAGAAGGGAGTCCCTCCTCCCTCCTCTCCTGCTACTGTGGTCTCTCCGGAGCCTGTGGCACTCTCCGACGTCTCTCCTATGGAGACCGTCATTGCTCTCTCCCTCCGTGACCCCTTGCTGCATCAATGGCAGCCTGGCATCGCCTCCCCATCCATCGCACAATAGCATGCATCGGACCCTATGCCCTCATCATCCGAGGAGGGTGGATGCCTACGTACCAGGCATCATATCCATCTGTAACCCCAGTGTCGTCCCCATCCACTGGCTGAATGGGGGCATCATCCATGTCTTGACTCTAGAATCATTGCATATCTGGAGCCCCGCTCAATGTAGTATTATCTCAGATAGTCCGGGAGTACTCATAATCCCTGAGAGAAGGGATCCCCTGCTGTAGACCGAACTATCACAAAACTCGATCATAGCGATGGAGCTCTACCTCTCCCCACTCCATCCTCAACCAGCAGACTCGCCTGATGCGAGCCAACTCCTGTCCATCCTCTCCCCACCCTGGATGCTCTCTCCATGGCCTCTAGGTGATCTGATCTAGGATGAGGTCATCTAGTAACCTCCGAGACATCGACAGATCTATCCACCACTGTGACCCTCTCTGGAGCCACCAATAGAAAACCCGAGGCCTCTCTCGGTCAACCCCTATCAGTGGAAGCCCTACCGGCCTCCACACCGCAATGTGCTCCCAACACCAAACCTGTAGTAGCGATGTCAAAACTAGACATCGACCTCCCTTGTATACGACCCCATGCAGGATCCTATACAACCGACATAGTACAAAGCTGCCCCATGCAAATCTATACTCGTGGTCTCTCATGTCGTAGACCACATCTGAGAGGAGCCATGGTAATCTGCATCCACTCTGGTGGCATAGTAGAAGACCACCTACTACCCCTGCCAAAACCTGAGTCAATCGAGATGCCCCAGGCATCTGCCTTAGTGACTCGATGTTCACTCCGCCCTTCTCCAGGGTGAAGCTAGGGTCACCGCATAGTCTCATCATGGCCTGGCCCTGATTGGCCGTAGGAGTCATCAACCGCCCATGTATGGGGATCCTCAAGATCCTCCATACATCCTCTAAAGTGGGAGCCATCTCCCCTATCGGTAACCAAAAGTAGGATGACCTCGGATACCATCTCTCTGCTAGGGCTGTCAGTAGCCCCATGTCTATAGGTATTTGTGGCATCTCTACCACATGCTGTAGCCCGACCTCTGCTAGTCGGTCTCGCTCTGCCTGATCGAGCATGGCCACATCATCCCTTAGACCCTCGTATTTCCATTCTCGACTCTTTAGCAATCCCCTCTACAAAATAAACAATAAAACAATAAAATTCATTAATAAACAGTTATTAAAATCAATTAAAAGCAATTAAAACAAGTTTAATTTCATAAAAAACATGATATCGCCCATTATTGGATGATATCATCCTAAATTTAGTCATTTCGTCCTTAGTAGGATGAAATCGTCTCCGATTTCTCAATTTGGGGATCGTCCCTTATTGGACGGGATCGCCCCTATTTCATCGATTTCGCCCCTAGATGAAATCGATGATCTAGGGATGATTTCGATGAAATTGGGACGATTTCATCCCGACGTCGTCGACGGCCTAAAAACGGCCGCGATGCCCCAAAAATAGTTAAAATTCAACTAAAAAATCAAATAAATCAAATTAAAAACATGCTACATTAAGTTTAGATCCTTACCCGTAGCCCGCGTCGGACCTCTGTCGATCTGTGCATCGTTTCAACCATTTTGCCTGCAGAGCTCTAAAACAAGAAAAAGTGAATAGTAAAAATGAATTAGGGTTTTACCCTATTTTTCTTAATTTTATTTAAAAACAACATTTTAAATTTTAATTTTTGCTTTTTCGCGCTTTTACCTCAAACGTTCGATTTGGGTAAAAACACGGAGGGGGCACCATAGTAAGCAGTCGTACGATTCGACCTAGAATCATCGTCTAAAAATTGGAATAAATTTTTGCTTTCTCGTAAAGCGTGAAGAACTCGTCTTTAACGCATTTTCTTCAGAAAATTTGCTAAAGAGGGGGCAAAATGTAGCACCCTAAAATTGGCGTAGTTAAACCCTTAGTAAAAAGATTAAAATTTGAATTTTAACCTCGAAACCGCCCATTAACCGCTCCCCTCATTTTTCATGCCATTTTTAGGATTTGTTTTGACCGTTGGACGATATCGTCGTCGATCAGACGAAATCATCCCAGATCGGACGAATTCGTCTAGAACAGAACGTCCAGACGATTTCATCCCAAAACTAAATTTTCATAATTAGCTTATGTTTCAACAGCTTCTCTAACTTGGGCAGAAGCGTGTCTGCGCAGTTAGAGACTCCTCCGTTGGAGATCTCCCAGATTGGGATGATCCCCAACCTCCTAACCTCTCCCTAATCCTATATAAACTTGGGATTTTCCCAGTTTATCCCCCGCTGATTTCCCCAACTGAATCTTTGATTCTTTCCATTAACTCTCATTAGACACCCTCGTCAATTTTGCATTGTGTATTTTCAGGTTTTCTTGCAGGATTTTATTGTGTTTCAGCTGGAGCAAGCTCGGATCGTCGCAGGTGATTCCACATGATTTCGGACGATCCTGTCGACATCCACGATGATCTCGTACGATTGCAGGTGATTTCGACTATAGTCCATATTGGGGGCAATCAGAGCCCTGAGTTTGCATTTCTCATCCTTTCTTTCTTGTTTTGTTCTGCATTAGTTTGGTTTATTCTTATTCTGCATCTTGGAGTTCACCTCATTTAGCATAAATGCATGATAAAGTTAAAATAAGTTATTAAAATAATGCATTTCCTTTAATCTGTTATCTGGATTTATCATTCAAGCATATTTACTGTCATTTCTATCATTTCCCCTTACTCTTGCAGTTGCATTTTTGTTTTTTGGTGTCTGTTTCTGTGATTGCAGGTTTCTAATGAATTCGTCTGACGAATTCATCAGGTCGACGATGATCTTGTCTGATCTCAGATGATCGCCTATGATCTGGGATGATTCTGTACAATTACAGATGATCCTGTCATATTCGAGACGATCTGGACTCCTACAAGCTTCAGAATCTTCATCAGACATCCGAAATCAGGTACATTCTTCTCTATCTCACATATTCTCTGTATTTAGCATTCATTCATGCTTTCTGTATTCATATAAATCGGCATTTGCATATAGAATAGCTTAGATTCATTTTGGCCAAACCTAGGAATTTGAATGATTGAGTATAAAAATGAACACATCAAACCCATTCTCAACCTAGGCGTGGAAACTGCCACTCAAAGTTTCCTGGTGAACCCCACCATCCGTCAAAAATTCACCCTGATACCCCTCCCCGAGAGGCGCGACCTTCAAAGGGCCTCTCAGTCCGAGGTATTGTCCCATCCTTCTCGCATCCCCCTTCCGGGCACGGATCCTTTAGCCTGAAGGTAAGGGCGCGAAAAATTTGGGTCGATACAATTCTCTTCATCCAACATATATCATTTTAGATCTTGAATTATAATTGCCTTATAAAATAATTTAATTCATAAAGAACAATCATAATTCCCAATGTTGGTTGGCAAATAGGCCAACTTGTTGAAGCTAGCATCTAGTTAAGTTAATTCACTACATCTTGAAATATTGCTAAGTAATGTTATCAACTTGTTTGCTAAACCATTTAATACCTTTAGAAATTTCAAAAAACCTATGGAACCTAAAAAAGAGACCAAAGAGTTTGGAGATAAATTCAATGTCTCCAGATTTATAAGGCCTACAATTGAATCAAGAATGACCCCCAATTGATTATTTGAAAGATGAAGAAAAACTAAGGTAGTAAGCTTACCAAAAACCTTTGGGACAAAACTCAACATTTTTTTTAATTCCAACTTTTGCCAATTCTTGTATGTCACTTCTTGCAAGACTTACCACTTCATTATTTACCTCATATTTTATAGGAAGCTCTTTTGTATAATCTCCTATTGAGGTGTATATCATAGCAAGTCGTTTCTTTGCATTCTTCAATAATTCCTCATGCATCTCAAAAAGGTTTATTATAGCCTTATAGGAAATATTTTATTTCTCAAAAACTTTTTGTGTTTCTTTCTCCATTTCCACCTAACGAGCTCTCCATTCCATTGGTCCACATGAACCACATGTTCCCTACTACTGCTACCATCACTGTTTACACTAACTATTTCAGAGTTTCCAACCAAGGATTGCTGATGAGAAGAATTTCCAAACATCAAGGAGGAAAGAAGTGGGTGGTTCTCAAAATTAGGTAGCATATTTGATATTACTATGTATCACAAACATCTTCAAGTTTAAAACCTTTCTCTAATCTTCAATACTATTGATTCCAATATAGTATTAATTAATCGTTCTGATCATGCTCACAACCCGCAACAATGACATTTTCTAAAATCTGAGTTTTTTTTACTGCTTGTCAATGTTTCTTTCTTTTGATTCTAGATTTATCTCAGAAGTTACCAACAATTTCCCTTGACAACTATCAATGAATTCTGATTGTATAAAATATCTTTTTCAAATTTCAACTCTTAATCAAGATTATTCAAAATTTTAATTCTTCTTCTTATAACTCTTGTTAAACTCAATCAATTTAAAATATTTATTTTTCTTCCTTCAATTTCAATTTCTAATCCCCTTATATCTCCTTCAAAAAAAATCATTTTTATTCCTCCAAAATAGGAATTTCTCCTCCAACAATTTAATCTTCCTTTCAATTCAAATTAAATATTTCTTACCTAATGATTCTCCATTCTTCTAAAATTTCCAGTGATCTTTTCAGCTAGTTATCTTCAACTTTGGCCGACCTCAACCATTCTGTTCTTCAATCTCTAATATTTAATCTTCAATCTTAATGGATGCATCTTTGGATTATTACAGATAACTTAAGTGCAACTACGAGCCTTCCTTCTTCAAGGTTTGGCTCCTTACAAGTATGGTATATTGATTGCTTATCTTTAATATGGTCCTTCCTTCTTTAAGGTTTGAATAATTCAAAAACATGATCTTCTCGTTATTATCTCTTCCAAATTCTGCAATCTCTCTCACCATAGCTTTGATACCATATTAGGAAATTGACCTAATGCTCATAGTAGTATAATTCCATAGGATCACAATCTAATTCTCATAATATTGCATATATAAAAACACTAAAATATTATTGATAAAAATCTACAATAGCATGCATAAAGCAATGCTAATTTGATACTTTTTACAATGCTTTATTATCAATATATACTTACTTGAGACTCTTCATATGCATGTCCCTTGACATTTCCTCTTCTCTCATAAAGATAAAGTCTTTTATGATTACAAAATTCTCACGTTA